>PVIY010010307.1:0-41184 GCA_004026745.1 Myrmecophaga tridactyla
TCACTAACAATCTTAATTTCCCTTCCCTTATAAGGTAATATATTCACAGATTCTGGGGATTAGGGCATGGGCATCTGCCTACTAGGTGGCTTTAAGGTTTGGAGGCTGGACAGGTCTTCTCCTGTATAGTCATGCAGACATTTTTCCTCTAGGTACGGCAGGCAGCTCTGGGAGTCTAGGACCCTGAAGTGCCTTCTCTTGGGTTTGGGGTCAAGACCTGTTCTCTCTGAACATGAATATAGTAAGTCAACACAGACAGCTGGCTCCCCAGAGTTGGTTCTAGGATTTGGTGGCCTGGTAGGGTTTTTCCCCACTTCCTCCCACTCCCACCTAGGGCAAAGAATGTGCATGGGCAGGACAGAGATGGTTGTCCAGTTCCTGCACAGCAAACAGTGGAAGACTAATAGAGGGGAATACCCGTCTGGTGTTCTCCTCTTTCAAAGGCGCTTGCTATTGGGACACTCATATCTTGAGGCACGTTAGTGGGCTCCTCTCTAATTTCTGGCAGTGGTTCAAAGTTTTCTCTCTTTTTTTCTCATTTGTTGGGTCATTTCAGCAGGAAGTTGTAAGACTGAGGAAGTCAAGTGCTTGTGTTTGGTTCCATGTCTTTGGCTGCATTTCCCTCACTGCCTTTACCTACCCCCAAAACTATCCTCAGATAGGTTTAAAACATGCTTTCATTTAGTCCCTCCTTCCTCCCCCAAATACAAATGTTTGAACACAGTTTTTAAAGGAACATGTTCAGTGTGTAAAAAAATGATGCCTGGCCTCACCCTTGAAAATTCTAATCCAGCAGTTCTGGGGCAGGACCTGGGAATCTTGATTTTGATGCACAGCCACAAAACATAACCAGGATTTAAAGTGAGGCACAGTGATGTTTTGAATTTTATCTTAGGAGAGCAAAATTTTGCCCATAGACATTTTCCCTTATCTTTCCCACTGCAACTCAAAAATAAAGAATTGAATGACTGACTGCTATACTAGCAGAGGAAAAAAATCCTACAGAAATATAATAAAGTATGAAAACTCTAGAATTAACCCTCTCCTCTAATTCTGGGAAAAACTTGCTCTCCTTAGTATTTTCTCCCAAAACACATATGGAAGTGTAGTGTGGGAGGGAGTAGGGTATTGAGGATTTAAAGCTAAAAGTTCAGGGAATGAGATCTATTCTGCAATATTCCTTTGCTTCTGATTAGATTTTACCAGTGCACAAGGATGTCACAGATACTGCTTTATTGATCCTCACAATAAAACCGTGAGGTCATCTGGGCAGGTGTTGGAGCTGAAGCCCATAGAAAGCCCACATTCATTGCCTAGGGCGTGACAGAGTTGAACCCCCATCGTCATGTGATTGCATTTCTATCTTTCATTTTTGAGTGGCATTTACAGTTAAATAGACAGGACACACGTCCTACTGGCTTTTACTTCACTTCCACCTCGGGGCTCAGTACCTGGGCGGCGGCCAGCTCGTAGCCGTCGGGGTTCATGGACGGCATGATGTGAATGCGCGTGCCCTGGATGAGGCGGGCGACGCGCTCGTTCCCGTTCCGGAACTCCTCGCACAGGAACTCCGACAGCTGCAGCAGCAACTCGCGTCCCAGCACCTCGTTGCCGTGCATGTTCCCAACGTACTTGACTTCAGGTTCCACTGGGAGCGTGAGAAACACACATGCAGGGAAGTAAAGATGGGGGAAGCTTGGGAATGCCGCGCATTCCTAACCTTGGGAAGGGACTTCCTTCCGCCTTTTCCGTAAAGAATAAAAGAAAATCTTGTGCCTTTCTGGGGTCTTTCCGAATAACCCCCAGCGCCCTCCCTGATCAATTGCAATGATAAATGCGACAAAAATTGAGGCCAAATAGGGAGGACTGTGTCGAAAACCCCAAGCCCAGGCTCTTTATGTTTGTTATTGCGAACCACAGAAAACCTGGAAAGCAGGCATGGCTGGCCTCAAGGTGAGGGCACTGGGAATCAAAGAGGTAAGTCCCCAGCTGCTGTGACGGGACCCAAAGACACTGATAGTACCATGCTCCTTCTCAGAGACATAAGGATGGTGTTTTCTCAAGACCTGCTCTCCTAAGTCCTCTAGATTATAGCCTAACAGCTCTTAATCATCCCAATTGAAAACTTCATTTTCCTGGTGCTGAAGAAACTACAATCTCTCCTTCATATCTGAGAATGTTATATGTCTTGAAACACAGAGTAGGAAGGAGTCTACTTATGTCTCATTTCTTAGTTTTCTCTTTGCCCTATTAACCATACATTTGAAGTGAGAAAGGAGGCTCTGAAGAGCTTCTAGAACCAGTTCTAGAAAATTGTTCTTGTCCCTTTTTCAAAAGAAACGAGAAAAGCTCTTGCTAAATGATATCCCGTCCACCCAACACTTTCCTGTCTCCATGATGTTACTGACTGTACCTCTTCTTTGCCTCATTTCCAAATCTTCCTGACCACTGTTCTAGGCCCAGTTCAAATGTTACTTATTCTGTGACGCCATCTCGGATTCCCTTCCAGGCTGGAAATGAGCTCTTTGCTGAACTTTCCTTGTATAGTACTGACCACTTTCTACTCTGGGGTTTACCTTTAATTTGCATGTCTTATTTCCTTTATTAGACCTGGCCTTAGGACCGTATCCAGTTTTTAATTTCCTTTAGGGTACGATCCATTGGGATCCAACAGCAATCTTTCCCAAAGGAATGTCTGTAATCACAAAGGTCATGTAATTAATTTTCTATAACGTATGTTTTTTAATCTCAGATGGTCTTTATTACTTTTTTTTTTTTCTTTTTTGGTGTTAAAATATCCTTCCGTTTAGGAAAGGATGGTGAGAGGAGATGGCAGGCAGTTTTCTGCGGTAGTTTTCTTCAGGAGTCTTATTCGGTAAAATAAAATTAGAAAACTAGGCTAATCCTGTTTTAGTTTCCAAGCTGCTAAACCAATACCACAGAATCAGTTGTTTTAAACAACGGGAATTTATTGCTTCTCAGTTTTAAGGCTAGGAGAAGTCTGTGGTCCTGTGAAGCCTAAAAACAAGTCATCTGTTTCCAATATACAAAGAAGCAAAAGGAATAGGATAAATATTTCCATTCCCAAAGGGAGAAATTGGAAGGAAACCAGGAACCATGGGTCCTAAACATGTCTGAAATCCAGCAGGGAAACTTCATGAAATTTCAAGGCCCGAGAGTCATCTGTGGATCAATTCTTTGTCCTCTGGGCCTGATGGAGAGGTAGCCCCACCCCTTCCCAACACTTGCACAGTAGCTGTGTCTCCAATAACACCGGGGCACAGGGCCCGCCATCTCCAAGCACTGGGTGGTAGCTCTCTCCTTGAACAATGGGATGTAAAGCTTGCCCCATCCTAGTGCAGGGGCAGAAATGCCACTCTCTTGGCCTCAATTTTGGACTTCTCCTAGCCTCGAAACTGAGAAGCAATAAACTGATTTTGAAGAGGCTTTGTAGCCAGCGTTACTCTACAATGGCTTAAAGCTTTTGGGATGTTGTGATGGAATGAATGTATTTTGCATGGGGGAAGAATATATATCTTGGGGCCCAGAGAGTAGACAGTGGTGAACTAAATTGTGCACCCCATTTTGAATACGCTCTTGGTCCACATTCTAGGGGGTGTGGATTCATTGTAAATAAGATCTCTTCAGTTCAGGTATGGCCCAACTGAATCAGGCGGCCTTTTAATCCACATTACTGGAGTCCTTTATAAACACAATTAAATTTCTAACAGAGACAGAGAGAAAGCCACAGGGAGCAGCCAGGATGTGGGAGTCAACAGAACCTGAGAGAAAAAGGAGAAGACACTGCCATGTGCATCACTATTTGACAGAAAAGCCGAGGGCTGAGGATTGCTGGCATCGAGCCCTTTCAGAAGACCAGATCTTTTCTGCCAGACCTTTGCTTTCACAGTTCTTTTCTTGAAGCCATTCTTCCTTCAATTTGTCTCTTCTTTGTCCCTTTCAGGCATTGCTTTTATTCATACAAATTTCATAAAATCCCTATTGGCTTTGCATGTAATTCCAGTGGGTCCAACCCATGTCTGACTGAATCCATGTTCAGCCTCATTCTCTTTAAGAAAAGTCATTCAATTAAACCCTCACATAGAGCCCTATCCTTTGGGGGACTCACTTCCCAAAAGCTTAGGGGCCCCCTGATAGAGCCCACTGGTCCTAATATCAGAGCACACTATCTGGATAAGCTCAGAATTTTCCAAATTATTAATTGCTGGCTTCCTTGCACTTAACAGTTCATTTCTCAATTTATTTCTTTCCTCTGTCATTTCACTAAGTGTGCCTTGCACACTTAGCTTGGAAATCTCTTCAGTTAAATATCCAGGTTCATCGCTTTCAAGTTCTGCCTTTAATCTGACCTCAGGACACAATTTTGCCAAATTCTCTGCCACTTTCTAATAAGGCTCACCTTTCCTCCAGTTTCCAATAACATATTAATCATCTCCTTGTAAGGCTTCATCAGAAGTATTTCAATGTTCATATTTCTGCCAGGGGTCTCTTCAAAGCCATCTAGGCTGTTTCTATCAAGCACCTCACAATTCCTCCAGCCTCTACCATTACCCAATCCGAAGCCACTTCCACATTTTTTGATATTTGCAATAGCAGCACCTCGCTTCCTGGTACTAAGAATTGTCTGATGGACCTGTCCCTTCCAACCTCTTTTATTTATCAACAATTATTTTTTAACTCCTCTATGAAATCCCAAAGTCTGGGAACCACTTCTGTATAGAGCCTGGCATAATGCCTGGTGTTTAGTAGTGCTCAATATCAGATTATTTTGGCTGTATTTAAAAAATACCCAGAATATAACCACTTCTCAGAATAGTCAGTGCTATCATTTCAAGTTCAAGCCCCCACACCCTCAGCCTTTGGAATTTTGCAATAAATCTCCTAATTGGCCTCTTTTTTGTAAAGATTTAGATAGTATATATTTTAGGCCATATTGTCTCTGTGGCAGCCACTCAACTCTGCCATCAAAAGCAGTCAGAGAAAACACAAAACCAAATGAGTGTGGCTGTATTGCAATAAAACCTTATTTACCAGAAACAGGTGGCTGGCCCTTGGGTTGTCATTTTCTAACCTGTGTTCTGGGTGATCTTCGAAACACTTAAGTCAGAGCACGTCACTTTTCTGTGCAAAACCCTCCAGTGGCTTCTCACTTCACTGAGGGTAAAAGCTAAAATCTCTACACAAGCCTTAAAGACCCTGTGTGATCTGCTGGGAGCATCTCTACCCATAGTGTTCTGGCCTCGACTCTACTTCCCCCTTGTTCATGCTGCAGCTGCAGTGGCCTCCTTGCTCTTCCTCACTCAGGCTACCATGCATGCACCTGCTCCTGGAGGGTTGCATTTACTCTTGCCTCCACTTGCAGTGCATTTACTCTTGCCTCCACTTGCAGTGCTTTACTCCCCACTGTCAGCATAGTGTGCTCCATCGCATCCTTCAGATCTAGGCTCAAAAATCCCACCACCAGAAAAGCCTTTCCTGAGCAACAATAACCACCCCGTCCACATTCCCACATTCCCCCATGGCATTACGGACCTCTCTTTACTGATTTATTTTTCTTTATAGCACCAATTTTCATATGATATAATATATACTCACAGGATCCATAATGGACTGTCTTAGTCCACTAGAATTAAGTCTCATGAGGCTTTGTTTTAATCTGTGCTATATATGCAGAGCCTATAAAAATGCTCACATGTAGTAGATTATCAGTGAACATTTGTGGCATGAATGGATGAATGAATGAAAAAAATGAATGGGCAAACAGATAAAGTTACAGAGCTTCAGAGAAAAGAGAGATCAGTGTGGACTGGAGTAGATTAAAAAAGCTTCTAGGAAGGCCATGAATGCTAGAAAAAAGAGGAAGCACTAAGTAGGTGGGTATGGGGTAGGGGCTAATCCCATAATAGTCATTAGCACCTACAAGCTTCCGCTATGAACATATGACCTGAGTAAAAGCAGGATGCTTGCTATTCAACGGCAACTTCAAAGCAAGACCCTTATCCCTGCTTCCAGCCACACAGTATTTCCTGAGTCCCTTCAATGTAATATTCTGAAGCTGTCATGCTCAGAATCCATTGGGTATGAGATTTTCATTGCAGGTTTTTAATTACAAGAGAAAGAGATTATATCAGTACTTTGGAAAATTATCCTAGATTCTGTGTGCCAAAGGGACTGGAAGGTTCAGAGAGTAGAGGCATTGTTATAGATTGAATTGTATACCCCCAAAAGACACATTGAAGTCTTGGTCCCTGGTCCTGTGATTAGAATGGGGGCTAATCCTATATTAAAAGGGAAGAATTTGGACAGAGAGAGATTGAGAGACAGTCATGTGATGGAGCCAGAGAACACCATGGATGGCCATTCACCTAGGGGAAACCAGGGGAGGGGCACAGAATGGATTCTTCCTGTTAAGAGGAATCATGGCCCTGCCAATTCCTTGATTTCAGACTTTTAGCCTTCAGAGCTACGAGAGAACACATTTCTGTTATTTAAGCCAACGAGCCTGTGGTATCGTGTTGCAGGAACCCTGGCAAAAAGACAGGCAGGAACAGCAGCTGGGAGACTTGCGCAATTATTAGACAGGTTGTGATAAAGTCTGGGTTAGTAGGGGACATGGAAGTGGAGAGAAAGAGGGAGATTTGAGACTGACAGTTTGAAAGAGGAACTGGCATAACTTGGATGTCACAACTGTTGCAAGTAAAGCAGTAAAAAAGAAACAGCTTAATTGTCCAGCAATAAAGAAATGGCTAAATACGTCCTTGCAATGGAATAATAGGCAACCAGAATAAATGATGACATGGATCTACATTTGCAGAGGTGGCTAACTATTCATAATAGACTATGAAGTAGGAAAACAGATATTGTAGTGTGAATCAATTTTTGTAAAAACTGATGTAGATGTGTGAGGGGGGTCAGATGTGCATGGAAACAAGACTGCACAATTTGTATCAAGATGTTAACAGTGGCTCTTTGTGAGGGGTGGGATTACGGGTGAGCTTTATTATGTTTTACCTTATCTAATTTCTAATGTTTAATCCAAATGTGATTGCTTTTATAAAAGAAACAAACTAACAAAAAAGAATCCAATAAATCAAAGTAATGCCCCAGACTTCAAACTTTCCTCAGGATACCATACTCTTCACACTGTCATTCCCTAAAGAGACATCCCTAAGATGATCAGAGATTCCTGGCAGAATTAGAAGGGGTAATTGTTTCTGCCTATGTCCCCTGAGGTTCTGGATAGTGCAAGATAGAACCATAGCAATGGGAGAAACAGAAAAATAGGAGGTGGGGAGGGGAGGAAAGAGAATGAGAAGGGAGCAAGGAAGAAGACTCACCTTAAGGTTTTGGGGCAAATAAACCCCAAAAGGGAGAGATGGATTGGAGGCAAAATTGGAGTTGGGGCAGAAGCAATTTGAAGGCTAAGTAGGAAAACACTTATCACAGGCTGTGGAAGAGGTAATATCTCATAGGTGGAAGGTTCTGCAGACTTCCCTAGAAACCACCTCATTTACTGGATCTCTAAGGAGAGCCTCCTGCCCCAAGCACTGCTCCGGACTTACAGGGTTCATGGATTCCAGGGTAGTCAGTGATTTCCAGCACGTAGAGATGTCTCCGTTTCACACTGCGCCCGATGCTGTAAACCCGTGTGATGTAGGGGCATTCATTGTGCACCTTGTACAGTGTCCGCACGAGGTCATCATAGCGGTGGTGGCGAAAGGTCACTGGGGCAGCCAGTTTGAAGAGAAGGAGGAGATGGAGGAAAACTGAGAGCAGACCTGACATCCTACTGGCCTTTTTCAGAGCGATCCACTGAAATGATCCCTGTCCCCTCTCCAAACAACCTGGCTTCTTCCGTTGAAATCCAAGGGCCCAAGAACCAGTTTTTTTTCTTACTGGTAATCACCAGTGTGACAGCACTTGGGGAGGAGTTCAAAACTGCCTGGTTCAAAGTCGGAAATTATTTATGTAGCTCTTGAAATAACCACTCACTGCTCCTCCCCCATTTCTCTTTCTCTTCTAATTCAGGAAAACCTTATAAATGCATTTTTCCCAGACTGGCTAGTTTCGCTGATTCTGGCTCACTGATTAACTGGACTGTAAACAGGCTTTAATAAATAGCTGCTTAAACCCTTTGATTCCCGGAGAATTTTAGGAAACTTGGCCTGTGACTGTCCTCTAAATTAAAGGAGTATATCAAAATTGTTCTCTCTGTTCTTTTTTTTAATGTCAAGTTTCATGTTATATATTTATTTTTTACTACAGTAAAAAAAGTAGAACATGCTTAACAAGGGAAATGTGAAAAGTTCAGAAAAGTAGTAAAAAAAATCTATTTTATTGTCATCAAAACACAATTGCCATTAACATTTTGATATATTTCTTTAGAATTTTTCTCCATTCATAAGTTGCAATGGTTATTTTTTCTATTTTAGTAATTATGGTGTTTCTCCTCCAATCTGTTGCCTTTCAGAAGAATCTTCCAAAAACAATGCTCTAATCATGTTATCTTCCTGCTCAAAAGCTTTCAATGTGCCCCCACTGGCTTTACTATAAAAACTAAACATTTAGTCTGGTATTCAAGGACTTCCTCAAGTTCCTTTTTAATTTCATCTCCCACTACTTAACTGAAAAAAACCGTCTTTGCTTCAGCTAACTGGATTAATACAGCATCCCCTGTATAAAACTCAAGATTTTTCACTTTGTGTGTGTGTGTTGTTTTCATACAGTTCTGTCTGGGAAGAATGCTCTTATTCTTTCCTCTCTTACTAAATTCTCCAAATTCTCAGGGCCCTGCTCCAGGGTCAGCTATTCCAGTTCATCCACTGGAATCTCTCGAACTTTATAATATTCTGCCTTATGAACCTATCTTATACATTTTCATCCCATATTTTAGTAACTTTTCTCTGACTATAAAATACTTTTCATCTGATTATAAAATAAAACAAAAGTAAAGATAATCTGTATTTCCTTGGCTGGAGATCATCATTGTAAACACTTTTTTTTCCTTCATGCAAATTTATGTATAATTAAGAGTAACTTTTTATGGTTTTTGTGCTTTTTTTTTCATTTAATATTATAACTTGGATCTTTCCAATGCCACTACATTGTCTATGAAATAAGGAATTGCCTTCTAAAGTCTTATACTTTTTTTTTTTTCCAGTTGGTCACTGGACTGTTTTTTCCAGTTGCTCACCTAGACTGTAAATTGTGGGAGGACACTATCTTATCTTTCTTTGATTTTTCTCCTGGATGAATAAAGAGCTGCTAAAAGATATCTTAGAAACCTTTCTCTAGATGATTCCTCGGTCGAGATGCTAGTATTTGCAGAATATTGTCACCTTGATGTACCCAGTTTCTAGCAACATTAAAGAATTAAACCAAATTGGAAGCTTATAATACAAGTTCAAGGCCCACAATGCCTAAGACTTCACAAATAGACTACTTCTCTATCTCCTCTTGTTTTAATACATCTTCTGCAAAGACTTGAAGCAGATATAACATACTCTGTGGTGAAGAGTCTTAAATTTTCTACAATCTAGTTATGCGTGGTTGCAGCATAATGGCATAGTAAAATTCTAGTTTATAAATAGATTAAATGTTTTTCTAAGTAGACTCATATGTTGGCTTCTTTAGGGTGCACTGGTTTAGTTTATTCATAAGTAATAAATTATTCACTGAGTAATAAATACTTATTATTTAGTATTAAATAATAGTAATAATATCGTTGTGGTCTTATGGGAAAACCTATAACAAAATAACCAAAAATTCTTTATCATTTAGACATAGCCTCTTTCCATGAAAAAAATATCCAGCTATTTTAACATCACCACTAACTTCAGTTCTGGACTAATTGTGCTATCTTAATACTCTGTCACATAATAAGCAGCAATGAATTGTTTATAAAGTTTTAACTGCTAAGTTCCTAATAGAATATGTTTTTGTCTTACGAGTAATAGAGTTGATGACAGAACGTAGAACTGTTGGGGGTTTAGTCAGTTCTTCCAGAATGTTAGATTCGGTAGCCAGTGGAAATACATTGCTTAACATTTCTTCCAAGAGCTCATATACAACAACATTATCCTTAACTGCAGCCTCCGAACACTCACCAGAGAAGTCCTGAAAAGCATTAGCAACTCAATGTAGGAAGTCAATGACAAAGGGAGATGGCCCTTCAGTCTTTATGACAGAAACAAAGAGAAGCTTGTCCAAATAAATACAGATGAGATAGTGGTGAGGTGTTGGAATGACAGGTGGTGCATTTTCAACATCAGCAGCTTTCTCCTGAGCTTCAAAGAAATAATCATGGACAAATTGACTCACAACACTGTTCCAGTGCTTTTCTAAGAAGATGTCACTGGAATGGTTTATGAGACATAGACTATGCATCATCTTCCCAGTACCTGGGCCTGCCAGTGATTCGGCACCAGGTTCTCCCCCAACTTTCTCTGTCCCACTTGATCCATTCCACTGCTGCCAGAACTAATTTTATGAAGTACAGCCTTATCTTGTCCTTTTACCCTTAAAAATCCTTTAATGGATACCATTAAGAAAATACAGTTTAGCCACAGGCTGGGAGAAAGGTCCCTCCTTGTAAATCATATATGTGATAATATATCCAGAATATCTAAAGAAAACTTGTAATGCAATAAAAAGAGGACAAATAATTCAATTAAAAAATAGTCAAAAGATGTGAATGCACATTTCACCAGAGAAGACATGTGAATAGCTAATAAGCCATGTTCAGTACCATAATAATCATTAGGGAGATGCAAATCAAAGCACAGTGAGATACCACTTCACATCCACTAGGATGGCTACAATAAAAAAGAGGAACAATAACAAATGTTGGTGAGAATAGGGAGAAACTGGACCGCTCATACACTGTTGATGGGAATGTAAAATGATGCAGCCTCTTGGGAAAATAGTTTGGCAGTTTCTTGAAAGGTTAAACATGTACGTACTATATGTCCCAGCAATTCCACTCCTAGGTATACCCAAGAGAAATGGAAATATGTGTCTGCACAAAGACTTGTACATGAACATTCACAGCAGCACTATTCACAATAGACAAAAAGTGAAAACATCCCAAACATCCATCAACTGGTGAATGGCTAAACATAATATGGTAAATCTATGCCATGGAATACTATTGACCATAGAAGGGAACAAAGTACTGATACATGATACAACATGGATGAACCTCAGAAACATTATGCTCAGTGAAAGAAAGAAGCTAGACACAAAGACCATATATTGTATGTTCACATGAAATACTCAACGAAAGCAAATTTATAGAGACAGAAAGTAGTTTAGGGTTGCCTAGGCCTGGGGATAGGAGTGAGAAGTGGCTATAAATGGGCACTATGTTTCTATTCTGTATAGAAAATAATCTGGATGATTACATTGCAGTGATGGTGGTACAACTCTGTAAGTATATTAAAATTCATTGAATTTAAATGGGTGAATTTTATGGTATGCAAATTATGTCTCAATAAAGCTATTTTTTTTAAAAAAGAAAAAACCAACTACAGCAAAAAAACAAGGTAAGTATAAATTTATCATACAACTCAACAATTCTACCCAAAGGTGTCAGAACAAAAACAAGAATGTTCGTAGCATGTTATTCATCATAGCCCCAAAGTAGAAACACTTGAAAGGTCCATCAGCTGGTGAATAGATAAATAAACTGTGGGATATTTAAACAATCAAACACTATGCAGTGATTAAAAGAAATGAAGTACTAATACATGGTACAATATAGCTGACCCTCAAAAACCCTATGCTAAGGGAAAGAAGCCAGATACAAAAAAACACATATTGTATGATTCCATTTCTGGAAATGTCCTGAAAAAACAAACCTGTAGAGACAGAGAGTAAAATAGTGGTTGCTGGGGCTGGGGATAGGTATGGGGACTGTCATGGTCAGGTTCAGGTGACAACCTGGCCAAGTGGTGGAACCTGTTTGTTAGATTGGGCAAGTGCTGGCCTGTCTGTTGCTATGAGGACATTTCATGGAATCAAATCATGACCACGTTGGCTGCGTCCACAGCTGATTCCATTTGTAATCAGCCAAGGGAAGTGTCTTCTGCAATGAATGATGCTTAATCTAATCACTAGAAGCCTTTTAAGGAGGATTCAGAAGAGACAGGTTCTCTTCCTGCTTCGGCTGATGAGCCTCTCCTGTGGCATTTATCCAGACCCTCCATTGGAATCGTCAGCTTCACAGCCTGCCCTACAGATTTTGGACCTTACATTCCCACGGTTACATGAGACATTTTTATAAATTTTATATTTATGAATATTTCCCATTGATTCTGTTTCTCTAGAGAACCCTAGCTAATACAAAGAGTAACTGTAAATGGGCAAGAGGGATCTTACTAAAGGATGGAAATGTTCTAAATCTGGATTATGGTGATGGTTGCACAACTCAGTAAATTTACAAAAAATCATTGAACTGTACACTTAAAATGGGTGAATTTTTTTTTATTTTTTTTTACATGGGCAGGCACTAGGAAACGAACCTGAGTCCTCTGGTATGGCAGGCAAGCATTCTTGCCTGCTGAGCCACCGTGGCTTGCCCAAATGGGTGAATTTTATGAAAAGTAAATTATATCTCAATAAAGTTGTTTTATAAAAATAGACCTTCAGTGATTGTTGTGTACTAAAGTGTAAAATTAAATGCCTCAGCTTTGCCTTCAAGTCCTTTCTACCAGCCATGACTTGTCATGCATCTCTCATTCCAGCACAGCCATGCTGTACCACCTACTGCTCTAGCCATGCCTTCATTCCCTCCTTCTTGCTCTTGCTCATGCTGTTTCCCCAGTTACCTTAACCCAGCTCCAAAACCTGGATCTCCCTCAATTCCTCTTGCAATGCTACTACAATCAGTCTTTGTATCCCCCAATTCTTATCATTTTGTCGGATTATGCATTTACCCATTGTGTTGGGTGCTAGGACATAGCAATGAATGATACACGTTTTTTTGCCACCCCAGGGCAAATTTCATCTTTTAGCACAGAGCTTGGCACAAATGCTCAGTATTTGTTGAAGGAATGAATGAATGAGTAAATGAGTGAACTAACCCATTATTGACTTTTCCTCTTGCAATCTGTTGTTATATTTTTAGCAAACTGTCCCAGGGAACCCTTATTTTTTATGTAATTATTTAATGACATGGGAAAATAAACATGTTATGAAATATACTGATTATTACAAAGTAATCGGTAGAGGATAGCGTCACTTTAGGTAAAAAAAAAAAAGAAAGTTGAAAGGACAGTTAAAAATACAGATATCAACAGTATTTACTTCTGTTCAGTGATTAAATATTTGTCCTTTTGCTTTTGTGTATTGTTGGAAACATGCTTATTTATGAAACAAACAAAACAAGATACCAGAAGGAAAGTTACTAAATGCCCCAAATTCAGAACCCAGCAGCCCATGTCTGATCCCCAAGAGGACAGGACCAGACAGGTGCCCTGTCAAGTCCAGTACAAGCTCTCTTCTTTTCCTGCTGGAATGCCGGTTTTAAGACTGTTTGCCCTACACTTGACATTCTTATTGTACTTATGTTTCATGGGACTCTATGAATGTTACCTGGCACAAGAGCTAAATGATGCTGGCAACTTTGTTTTGTTTTCTTAAAAAATATTTTTATCGAGATAACTTCACACACATACAGTCCATCCAAAATATACAATCAGTGGTTCACAATAGCATCACATAGTTGTGTATTCATTGCCATGATCATTTTTAGAACATATTCATCACTCCAGAAAAAAGAAATAAAAAGGAAAAAGAAAAAAACTCATATATCTCATACTCCTTACTCCTCCCATTCATTGACCACTAGTATTGCAATCTCTCCAATTCTTTTTTTATGCCTTATCACCCCCTACTATTTATTTATTCTCTGCCCTTATTTTTTTTTACTTATCTGTCCAAACCCTGGATAAAGGGAGTGTTGGCCACAAGGCAACTTTGATTTTGAATCGTTACAAAATAGAACTACCGCAGTACATAATTCTTACCAGAAATCAAGTACTCCTACCACAGGAAACCCACTTAACTTAACCAGTGGCTTTGCTGTTTTTCTCTGAATTTCCTTCATTTTCAACTTTCACTGTCAATCTTTTTTTTTTTCATGGATTCTGGAAGAGGTAATTTTTCTCACAAAGATGCTAGTATGAATGTTCGCTGAGCAATGACGATTCGATAGGCTTGCTACGAGTTTGTTCCCATGTGGTTTTGCTGTTTAAACACTGAGCAAAGTCAAAAGAGGTACCAGATCCAAGCCACTTTGAGATTAACAACTTTGAATGAGGAATACGCCAATCTTTGTGTCTTTAAAAAAGAGTCTTTGCAGTTATTAAATATAGAATATTGTACAATATAAAATATTGTATCATCACATCAAAGACCCAAATATCCCTTGGGCAACCAAGAAAAATTGAACTGTTTTCTACCCCAAAATTAAAAAAGAAATCTGCTGGAAATAAAGAATGCTTGGTATTTGCAACCTGAGTTAATTAATACTCCTATTAGATCAGTATAAATCATAGAAATAAGTTCCTTTATTAAAGCAAGGGAAAAAATAATCCATTTCAGGACAAAGCTATTCAGGATGAAAGAAAGGCATGTCTTCAGTAAGAGAACTGTGCTGTTGGATGATTTCTTGCTAATGTTTTTAAAGATTTTGGATTTCTAGATTTTCCTAGCTTTCTGGTAGCCAAATCTGCCACCTCCTCCTCTCTTTTTATGTTTGCCATTGTTGCTGTTCATGTTCAGATCAACAAAAGGAGGCACCTTGAAACCAAATGACCAAGCAGCCTAAGACAAACTTAATGTTATTAGTATTATAGATTTGTTTCAGAGAATGGGGAATCATATGCTCAAATGTATGATCCATACACTTCCTGGGGTGACTAATGAAGGAAGTAGTTCTTTTCAATCAATTTCTCAAGCTGAGACTGAACATCAGAACTTTGGAACCAGGAAAACTCAAATTCACTCCATGGAACCTTGGATCACCTCAAATGAGGAAGGAAACCCAATTCTTCTGGGTGCAAAAATGAGCAAGGCATGTCCTCTTCCATTTAGGCCTCTGGCTCTTCTACCCACAGGATGAATATATTCCTTAGGATCATCTGGAGGGTCATATTGAACAATCCATCAACTTCAGGAATATTGAGCCCTTGGGTTGCCATGTCTATACACAACAGTATCCCCAAATCTGCACTGCAGAACTGGGAGAAGGTGGTTGTCCACTTATCTGGCTTCTGCCTTCATGAATGGCCAAGACAGGCAAATCAATGTAGTTCAGCAACTCACAGTGGTACTTCACGGACTTACTGGATGATAAGAACACCATCATTTTCTTCTTTCAGTTCTTCTTAAGGAATGTAAGGAGCAGAAGGAATCTCTTTTCAGAGGGACCAACAATGCATCTCTGTTCAAGACCATCCACTGTTGCATTAGTTTTATCATCATCAATGCCAACATACAGTGGCTCCTTTTTCAGAGAAATTCTTGCTAGGTCTCCAACTTTCCGAGTTTGCATGGCAGAGAAGAGCATGGTCTGTCTGCATATTGGCAGAATAGTAATTTGCTTTATTTCCTCTTCAAACCTTACATCCCAGATACGATCAGCCTCGTCAATAACCAGACACTGTAGATTTTTATACATAAACCTTGGGGTACTCTGCATATGGCCCAGGAGTCCGCTGGCATGGCCACGATGATTGGTTGATCCAGTTAGCAAGTTTCTGAGCTTCAGCAGATCAGTTACTGAGGCCCATTATCAGCCTGTACGTGTGGGCATGATACCCTGTAAGCACACCGAAAGTCTGCATGGCCAGTTCCCTGATAGGTAAAAGAATAAGGAGTCCTGTTCCATTCCTGGGCATGAATTTTTTTAAATAACAAATGCTATTTGATTGTACAGGATTGTTTTCAACTCATCAGGCCTGGGGAGGTCCCTTAGTCACAAACATGTAACTGGTCAGCTTTTCCTGGAAAGTTCAGGTCAAGAGTAGCCTAAGTGATTCTGCCCTTTCCTTAGGTTAGCTCTTGCCTGAAATGAATTATGTGTCAGTAGGACGGAACATGGGGTTGGCCTCTTAAGAAGTCTGGGCTGTTTTAAAGGGAAGAAGTCCCCAGTAATTTATTCTCACCCAACCCATTCAGATGCTGGTCTCCTCCCTCCGTTGGGGCTCAGGGGGTCTCTCTAGTTTTCTTGCTTCCACCCAGGCAAAGCGGGCTTGTATCCAGTTGGGGGTTTTCCCTCCACTGGGCAGGGGTCCTGGGACAGTGCAGCGTGGACCAGTTGGTGCCGCTGCAGGGGTCTCAGTCCCTCAAGCGTGTACTCACCACAGCCACGCGGAAGTGCGTCTCGCTGCCCGGGGGGAGGGCCGCGTGGCCGCCACTCTTGTGCAGCTCCAGTACCTCTGGGTTCCCCGCCTGCTCCAACTTGGCACGAATGGCGGCCTCCACCGGACCCATGCGCCCGGGTCCCACGCTGCCCCGGGACAGACAGACGCACCCCGTCGTGAAGCTGGGCATGAATTTTAACTTAATGAGTTCAACGGTAGGAATGAGAAATGCCAGAGTTTTGCCCCTGACTGTTTTTTGCAGCCGCTAAAAGATCTCTGCCTTCCAGAATAAATTTTTATTTATTTATATTTTTTATTGTGAAGGTCAACACTTTTATGTTGAATTTCAGTCATGCTCCGGAAGCCCATTTCTCTTATCTCCTTCAGAGTGTTTTCACTGAACAAGATAGGTTAGGGATGCGAACCAATATCCTCAAAAGCTCCTGTGAGTCTCAGGGGGCAAGAAGTCTCATCTTCATCATCTGGCTTCTCCATACTATTTTTTAGCTTCTTCGGGAGCTCTGGCAATGTCTTCTTTACACTCCTCTTTATCTTCGGTTTTTGCCCTTTTTTTTGGCATTTTCTATTATTTTTCTCTTTTTTTTTATTCTGAATTGGGTAACTATGTGGCTGTTTCTCAGTTAATATGGTAGATTTCTTAGGTGATTTTTTTTCATGGGCAGGCGCTGGGAAACGAAGGTTTTCTTTTTTAAATGAAAGAAATATACTTCTTGTATATTACCTGGCTTAAATATAATCACATTAAAAAACACAAAATAAAAAGTTGATTTGATCTTATATAGAGAAAATTTCAAACAATCTATGAAAAAAAACTACTAGAGCTAACAGATGAATTCATAAAGTTACAGGGTATAAGATCAACACACAAAAATTAGTTCTATTTCTATACAGCAGTAATGTACAATCCAAAAGGAAATTAAGAAAATAATTCAATTTCTAATAACATACAAAAGAATACCTAGGAATAATTTTAAGAAGGTAAAAGACTTATACACTGAAAACTACAAAACATTGCTGAAAGGTTAAGTTTTTTTATTATTTAAAAAATACTTTTATTGATGAAACAACATATAAACACAAACATTCTTAACATACAAACATACCATACATAATATACAGTCAGTGGCTCACAATATCATCACATAGTTGTATATTCATCATCATGATAATTTTTTAGAACATTTACATCAGTCCAGAAAAAGAAATAAAAAGAAAAAAGAAAAAACCTCATATATACCATACTCCTTACCCCACCTCATTGACCACTAGTATTTCCATCTACCCAATATATGTTAACCTTTGTTCCTCTTATTTGTTTATTTTTTAAATCCATATTTTTTACTCATCTGTCCATAACCTAGATAAAGGGAGCATCACACACAAGGTTTTCACAATTACACAGTCACACTGCAAACATTCTATCTTCATACAATCATCTTCAAGAACCAATGCTACTGGAACACAGCTCTAAAATTTCAGGTACTTCCCTTTAGCCACTCAAATACACTATAAACTGAAAAGGGATATCTATATAATGCATAAGAATAACCTCCAGGATAACCTCTTGACTCTGTTTGAAATTTCTCAGCCACTAACACTTTATTTTCTCTCATTTCTCTTTTCCCCCTTTTGGTCAAGAGGGTTTTCTCAATCCCTTGATACTGGATCCTGGCTCATCCTGGGATTTCTGTCCCACCTTGCCAGGGAGATTTACACCCTTGGGAGTCATGTCCCATGTAAGGGGTGGGGAGGGCAGTGGGTTCTCCTGCTGGGTCGGCTTATAGAGAGAGGCTACATCTGAGCAACAAAAGAGGTTCTCTGGGGGTGACTCTTAGGCTTAATTTTAAGTAGGCTTAGCCTATCCTTTGCAGGAATAAGTTTCATAGGGGTGAACCCCAAGATTGGTGGCTCAGCCTATTGATTTGGTTGTCTCCACTGCTTGTGAGAGTATCAGAAATTCTTCAAATGGAGAAGTTGAATCTTTCCCTCTCTCTCTCCATTCCTCTAGGGGACCCTGAAAATACTTCTTTATTCACTGTTCAAATCACTCTGGGATTTACCGGGACATTACACTATCCTGGACAAACCAACAAAATCTCATGCCCTATTCAAGATTCCATGAACTTATGGTGTTCAACTAAACTGACCATACAAGTTAAATTAGGAAATGCACTACCGAAAATATAAATTTTGCACCAAATAAACATTTCTCCCTTTAGTCTCACACAGAAGTTGAAGTTTTAAGATATGGACGATATCATCCTTTACCCAGTCTTCAGATATACCTTAGTCCTATCCAGATCAGCTTCATTCATACATTCATATCTCTACTGTTAGGTGATTTTTAAACTAATCATTAGATAGGCTTCCGTTTTGGGCTTCTTGGGAAGCCCGCCTTCATAGACTGTTTTAGGGTCTTTTTTTTTTTTTTTAACTTTTCCAACTTCCAGAGTTTCTTCAGATGTATCTCCATTTGGGGTCTCTGGTAGGCTCATGCCTGAGGCCTCCTGCAGCTTTAGATTTCTGCCTGCAATTTTAGGTTCCACTTCTACATCTTCCTGTGTAGGAGTTCCATGGGTAGATGAGATGTGATGTTTGCTGAGCACCTTCACTGCAGCACCACAGCAGGGTTTCTCTGCTTCCAGGGCTGATGTTACTTCCTTCCCAACCCTAAGCTTTCATAACCTGTCAGTTAAGATAGCTCTTCTCTCTTGGATATATAGGGTAAACACCAAATAGCTAGGCCAATCTGACCTACAGATTGTCCAAAGAGTTGGCCCAAGTTAAGTACCTGTATTAGTTAGGGTTCTCTAGAGAAACAGAATCAACAGGGAACACCCACAAATATAAAATTTATAAAAGTGTCTCATGTGACCACAGGAATGCAGAGTCCAAAATCTGCAGAGTAGGCCGTGAAGCCAACGATTCTGATGGAGGGTCTGGATGAACTCCACAGGAGAGGCTCACCAGCCGAAACAAGAAGAGCCTGTCTCTTCTGAATCCTCCTTATAAGGCTTTCAGTGATTAGATTAAGCATCACTCATTGCAGAAGACACACCCCTTTGGCTGATTACAAATGGAATCAGCTGTGGATGCAGCTGACGTGATGATGATTTAATTCTATGAAATGTCCTCATTGCAACAGACAAGCCAGCACTTGCCCAACCACCATTTGGCCAAGTTGACACATGAACCTGCCATGACAGTACCAAATTGGCAATTCCACGGGGCTGCTGATTTACACCCACTGCTAAATCTCGTAATTTTCTGATGAAACCCTTCACTCGTCATTGGCCAATATCTTCTTTCACTACTCAGGGCTTGGCTTAGTCATTCCCAGATCATCCCAAAGTGTTTCTCTGCAGAAAAATTCCCACTTCAATGGCAAATGTGCCTTTCATTTTTTTTTTTTTTGTATGCTGTATGATGGGGGTCACATTTCATTCTTTTTCCTTGTGACTGTCTCTTTATTGCAGCACCATTTGTTGAAAATTTTTCTTTTGGAGGGGGAGGAGAAGTGCGCAGGCTGAGAATTAAACCTGGGTCTCTGGCATGGTAGGCGAGACTTCTACCACTGAACTGCCCTTGCGCCCCCATTATTCCATTATTTAATGGAAACTTCATTTGTGCTAAACAGGTGACCCTGATTCCTTAAAGGGGGCTGCACCCACCCAGCCTGTTTGAACTGTGGGTTGTTGTAAACAAGGAAGACCCTCCATATATTAGGGCTAAGTAGGGACTCCTCTGGAATGCCAAATAGAGCACCAGAGTGAGTGACCTGAAGTCAGGGAGCATAGGATACCTCTCAAAGCAACTAGAAGAAGTGGAACATGGGCTCCAGTGTCAGGCGTATATGATTTTAAATCCAAGTTCAACCCCTCAGAGGCCACTTGACTGTGAACTAACTATTTTGCTTTTATAAGCCTCAGTTTCTGTGGTAGTTTGAAGTTGTACATACCTCCAGAAAAGATCATGTTCTTTAAAGCTGATCCATTCCTGTGAGTGTAGACCTATTGTGGGTGGGACCTACTGATTAGGTTATTTCAGCTGAGGCATACTCCAGGTGGTAGGATCAGGTTATTTCAGTTGAGGCATGCCCCAGGTGGGTCTTAATCCTCTTACTGAGTCCTTTATAAGAGGTGAAATTCAGAGACACACGTAGAGAAGCTAAGAGCAGAAGCTATTCGAGGAAGCAACGAAACCCAGAAGAGACGGGAGAGACCAGCGAACGTTGCCAGGTGCCTTGAGGAAGCCTTTCATGGCTTCAGAACTGTAAGCTTGTAAGGTGATTCCCATTGTAAAAGCCAACACATTTCTGGTATATTGCATTTCGACATCTTTAGCAAACTAGTAGAGTCTCCTACTGTTTAAAATGGGGACAAGATATCTCCCTCCTCATGGGTTGCCCTCTGAATCAAATATGATTGTGTAAAGCCTTTGCACTGTGCCTGGCACATAGTAAAGGCTGAATAAACAATATTACTATTAGTAATAGCAGCAGCTGCAGCATTAGCATCTACTGTAGGCTAGAGACTATGCTAGGTGATGGGGATACAATTCATTCATTCATTCACCCAAGTATTATAAAGCCTTAACTACTAAAGAATTTACATATATTATTTTTTGGATCCAAAATGAAACCAAAAAAATCCTTACCCATGTGGCACACTCTGGTGAAGAGACAGATGATAAAGAGTGAAAGAGGCAACCTCTGTCCTCAAAGATACAGACACCCACAACACTGGGGGAAGAGTAATGGATGCAACCACAGGGGACCACCACGCACGGTCAGTTAATCCAGCTTTGCTGGATCAAGAAGGTTATGGGGAGTTGAGCTAGATTGTTTCTAGAGCCCTGTCTACCCCTTTGGTAGGCAGAATAATGATCTCCCAGAGATGTCCACATCTTAATCCGTGGAACCTCTGACTATGTTACATTACATGGAAAGGGGTAATTAAGTTTGCAGATGGAATTGAGCTTGCTTATCATCTGAGCTCGAGATAAGGAGATGGCCAGGTGAGCCCAATGTAATCACAAGGGTCTTTGTAAGTGAGAGGATGGTAGGAGAGTTAGAGTGAGAAGGATTCTTCTGACCATTGCTGGCTTTGAAGATGGAGGGGTCTAAAACCAAGGAAGGAGGGTCATCTCTGCTGGAAAAGGTAATGAAGTAGAAATTCTCCCTTAGGGCTTCCAGAATGGAATGTCAGCCCTGCTGACACCTTGGTTTCAAGCCCCAAGAGACCCTTTCAGACTTTTGATCTCCAGAATTATAAAATAATAAATGTGTTGTGTTAAGCCAGTGCTTTTGTGGTAATCTATGAAAGCAGCAATAGGAAACCAATGCAACCCTTGATATCTTCAATCTGGCACAGAGCCGGGTTCTTGCAGGAGGCTGGAGCAGAAAGTTTATTTGTCTGATGTCTTCCCAGGATCGTAACTTGAATCTTGGAAAGCCAGCCTGGACCAAATGGAATCTTCATGGCTCTCTCTCTGTTTTCCCTCATCACGATTTTAGACCTTTCTTTCTGGTATCAGTGTCCTCAAAGCTGCCCCTGCCAGATCTACAAGTTTCAGTGGGCCTTAGGCAGACATTAATAATACTTCATAATTCTACAGCCCAGGGAGAGGGTACTGGAACTCCCATTTTAGAAGAGGGGTTTTTCCCAGCCCTATAATTAGTAAATAGTGTAGGAGGGCCTGGACTCAATGTGTTGTAGGGCAGTTAGCCCAATATCCTATCCCACTCATTTAGTGACTACACCTATGAGAGCAGAGGTAAGTACTCTTGAGAGATATATGAGCAAAGAGAGGAGTGCATTAAACATTGGAAAGGGTAAGGAGGAGGCAGAAGGATACTTACCTTCAGGTAGGGAGGTGGGAGTAGGTGGGGAGGAGACAGAAAGATGAGAGAGAGCAAGATTTGTTGAGGCAGATGAACCAAACTTTCCAAACCACATGTCTTGTTATCTTAGTTTTAAATTTTCTTTCAGCAGTAACTCTGAACTCCTGGAGCATAGTCTTGATGTAATTTAATCCTGCTCAGTAAATGTTACTTGGTTGGACTGATAAATGAATGAAAGGTCCAGCTTAATTCAAATCACCAATCACTCTTTGAGAGAGATTTGGGTTTAAAGTGTTATGAGAGAGTAGAGCAGAGGAAACCAGGCCAAGGTGAAGAGTAAGGAAAGACAATCTCCAAGACAGGCCAAGCTTCTTCCAATATCCTTCATTACAAAGTTCCCCCAACTCATCTTTTACTTAAAATCACCCAACTACCTCATCTAAAGGAGTTTCCACTTGTTATGCTTGGTCTTATCCTGTTTATTTTAATCAGGGTGTTTGATTTCTCAGTCTGTATTTATCTTGCTTATTGGCTATCTTTTCTAGTAGAAAATAAATTAATCCTGGACTTCACTGAGCTTATCTTACCATTTACCATGTAACCCCAGGACCATGTGCTGAATAAATTTAAGGAAACTACATCTAGAACTGACATCTGAGATATGAATGAGTTGATGTTAACCAAATAAGGGTAGAGGGGCATGTGGGAGTGGGAGAGTTGTGGAGAGGGAAGAGCACATGGGTTCCCTCTCATCACCCTAACCTTGTAGGGCTCTACCAGGGCTCTGTCCTTGAATTTCCTTTCTTTTTCTACACTTACTTCCAGGCGATCTCATCCAGTCTCATCCACATATGCCACAATAAACCCACTAAGTGCCAACAGCTCCTAATTTCTATCTCTAGCATCCACTTCTCTGAACTTTAGCATTTGTATCTCCAATTACCTGCCTCACGTTTCCACTAGGATTTCTAATAGGCATCCTTGCCAGACCTCACCCACCCCTTCCACTGCTCAGTCAGGTCAGAGCCTCACAGATGCAAGCTGTGGTCATGAGTACGCTCACCTGGAAAGGGGAACCCATCCTATCCTCAACACTCTTTCACCTGGCCCTACTTAATGTTTCTCCAATGCACTTATTACCATCTGACACATTTTCTATTTGTCTTTCTCTCCCTATAAGGTTGTAAGTACATTGTGGGCAAAGAATTTATGTATTTTAATCTGATATATCCCCAGCAATTTGAGTAGGGCCTGGCATGTAGTAAGTTCTAAGTAAATGCAGTGAGTGAATAACTGATTAATTAAATGCTTTTACCCACATAAGCCCATTTGATTTCTATCTCAACTTTTGAGAGATCATTACATCTTATTTACACATATGAGAACCTCTAAAATGTAAATGATTTACCCAGATCTTATAACTTTATTTGGCAAAACTGGAGATTGAATTGGCTTTTTGACTCCAAAGCCTGGGTGTTCCCTCACCTTGGCATAGACACTTTATGAAAATTGCCTCCAATGTGGCTTCTTATCTCGTTCTTCAGGCTATCTGAATAATTTGAGTCCATGCATCCCCTTCCTCCATCCTACCTACAAAGACAAACATTTTGCATAAATATAAAATGGTGTGTCTGCCTGGCTCTTCTTAAGCTACCTTCCTTCTGCTTCTGATTTCCTGAATGGCTTTCTCTATGTTCTCTGACTCTCCAGGAGTTCCCTGCTCCTTGACCTTCCATAGCCACTAAGATTAGATCCAGCTGCAAGTGATCAAACCCCCAAATCACTGTAGCTTCATTTCTTTCTCACATAAATGGAGTTTGGAGATAAGCAGTGCCTTGAGCATCACGGTGCTCAGGTGCCTCATGGCTTTTTGCTCTACTAATCTCAACACGCTTCCGTCTCACTGCCCCAAGCATATGTTCCAGCCCTGCCATGCTGTCCGCATCCGGCCACCAGAAAGGGCAAGAGGGATCACGGTTTCTCCCTTTGAAAGCAAACTTCCCTTCCTCACACACTGTTGGTGGGGATGTAAATGGTGCAGTTATTTGGGAAAGCAGTCTGGCAATTCCTCAACATGTTAAACATAGTTACCTTATGACCAAACAATTCTACTCCTTGGTATGTACTCAAAAGAAATGGAAACATTCATGTCCACACAAAAGCATGTAATTAAATGTTCATAGCAGCATTTTTCATAATAGCCCCAAAGTGGAAACAACCCAAATGTCCATCAGCTGATGAATGGATGAACAAAATGTGGTATATCCACACAATGGAATATTAGTAAAAAAAAAAAAAAAAAAAAAAGGAATACTGATATAGGCTCTGAGATGGATGAACCTTGAAAATATTATGTTAATGAAAGAAGCCAGTTATAAAAGATCATATATTGTATTATTCCATTTATGTGAAATGTCCAGAACAGACAAATCCTTAGAGACAAAGTAGATTAGTAATTATCTGGGGCTACGGGGATGTAGGATTTGGAGGGTGACGGCTAAGTGGTATGGGGTTTCTTTTTGGGGTGATGAAAATGATCTAAGATTTTGGAGATGGCTACACAACTCTGACTACATTAAAAGCCATCAACTTGTACACTTCACATCAGTGAATTGTATGATGTGCAAATCATCTCTCAATCAAGTTGTTAAGGGAAGGCTTTTTTTGTTTATTTTGTTTTAAGTTTCACACAATGCTTCCATTTATATCCCATAAAACTCATGCACGTGGCCTACCTAGGTGCAAGGAAAGCTGATAAAAGCAGTCTTTATCCCAGATCGCCATGTGTCCAGTGCAAAATCAGAGGTTCACTATGCTAGAAGAGATGTTGAAGAATATGGGTCTTCTCCAGCCCACCCTTGGAGGGGCCTTGCTAGTCCAGGACCACTGGATGCATCTCTCAGGACCATGACATTTAATTTTGGGGCAATCCATTTCTCTCCCAACGGATGTACAGGGATGTGATGGTTCTGTGTTGTCACATATTTTGGGTCAAAATTTACTTGGTAGCTGTTATTCACAGATTTGTTTTATAGCTTTTTTCTTGTTCAGTTGCCTTTTTTTTCTCTTTTGATTTCAGTTAGTTTGAAGAGTTGGAAATATATTCAAATTGCCCTTTCTCTGTTCTCTTTAACTCAAATTTGCCACAATAGCTAACCTTGAATACTGCTTTCTTCAAAACATTGCTCTACAAAATCCTTCTGAATTTTCCTCTCCTTTTAAATACAAGCCCACTTTCCAGTGTTGGATGTTAGTGCTCTCTAGAAATATCTGGCTCCTCCTCTCCAGATAAATGCTCCTTAGATATACACATTATCCACTCCAATCAATTCTCACTTTTAATAAAAGTTCTGTTAAAACTATATTACTTTTTAAAAAAAAAAAAACCTCTATAAGTTTTAATTTTCTTGTTGCCTGGACTGGAATGCCTTCTCCTTTTGCCCATTCCTCAAGAGCCCAAGTAACAATCTGCTTAAACCTAAATGCAGTATCTTTTCCCTCACAACCATTCCTCCTCCTCTATCCTTCTGTATCTTAGGAAATGGCACCACCTGTTGCCCAAATCAAATATCTGGAAGCCGTCCTAAATTCTTCCTTCTCACTCATTTCCCACATTTACTCACTCATAAGCCTTCTGCATTTTGTCTTGGTGATCCTGACAACTGCCCCTTGCCTTTCACTGCCACTGTCTCAGTTCTGCTCTCATTCATCCTTGCGTAGTTTGTTGCAACAGCCTTCCGTTTGTCTTCCTGACTGGGATTCCACACAGCGGCCAACGGATCTTTCTTCAATGCGGACCACATCTTGTCCCCTGCTTGCCTTTTCCTTCCACTGATTAGATCCTTTTATCGGTTCCCATTCTCCTCAGTTAGATCTAACCCTCTTTACCTGGCAGCAACATCCTCCACAACCTGATGTTTACCGCCTTTTCAGCCTCAGATCCCCTGTTCCCTCCACCACCCACTCTTCATGCTAGCCACACGAAACAATTTACAATCTCCTGTTCCTACCAGCCTCTTCCTTTCGTTCAGAAGCTAGCTGGCTCCTTTTTGTCTTTTAAAACCAAGTTCAAGCATCATTTTCTCTAAATTTTTCCTATCCCCTTTTCTGGTCTGATTTCAGTGTCTACCCCAGTGCTTCCATGGAATTGTGGAAGCATATTTTTTTCTACAAATTGTGCAAATTTTCTATAAACAACACACTATACTATAATTATTGTCTGGTATGTTTTCCTTGAATAAAATATAAGATCCTTAAGGCCATGGCCTTGATCTTTGTTTCTGGTTTCTCAGCCCCTAGGCTATACCTGGCATAAAACAGATATTCAACAGATGTTAGGGAAAAAAAATAAAGAATTGTGTTTACTTAGAATGGGGCAGGAAATGAGTAGGTAGAATTCCAGAAATCTAGGCTTCTCCATATGTCCAGCCACACACACACACACACACACACACACAGCGCTACTTCCAACAGGGGAATCATTGGTTCAGTGAAATGTTGACTCAGATTGCCCTCTAGCCATTGGAAAGCACGCACTGCATGGACTCTGAATCCATTTTGTGTACCAGTGTTGCTTAATTTGTAAATAACCTGCACCTGTGTAATCTTCTTGTCAGTAGTCAAGTGGCCCTTTCTGAGTTTGAGAAACGAATGTGATGTGTGTTTACTGATGTGACATCAAAGAAAGTATCAGGGTATGAGGCAGAAGGTTAACTGGAAAAGAGGAGCCTGATGCTAAATGATCTGCTCATTGGGGATGAGGAGATTCCCACATATCAGACTTCGATTAGCCCATTAACTGGACCAGTAAGGGACCGTGGGTCAAAATGCACAGTAAGGACAACTACATTTTATTGATTCTGAAGTGTTCCTTATTTCATATTTGAACATTTCTGAAACTTGAATGTGACTTAAAACAGATGGCATCTTAGGTTCATAGAAATAGTGTGATGACAGCAAATTAAATCTAATGTGTCACTATTATATAATGTAACATTATATAACATAATTCATATATAATATGTGAAAGATTGATTGAATAGTGATTATGTCTGGAATTTCACAAACGAAACCAGGAAACAAGGTGGGAAAACAAATAGCTTATGAAAAATGCAAAACAAAAACAAACCCTGAATTTGCATTATGGTATAAATTTCAATGAGTTGCTAATAAAAACCATTATTTATGAGCCCCTCCTAATAACCAGAATCTCTTTTTTTTTTTTGTCATGGCCAGACTCTGGGACTCGAACCTGGGTCTCCAGCATGGCAGGTGAAAACTCTGCCACTGAGCCACCATTGCCCGCCCATAACCAGGCCTTTTTACGTGTGTTATTGCTAATCCTCAAAACAGCCCTGGAAGGTAGATATTAATTTCACATAAAGATCGGGGAAGATTTAGACCTGCCAAAAGTCACATGGCTAGAAAGTGTCAGATTTGATCAGCTTCCAAAATTTATTAGCTATCTTCTATTTGAATCCTGACCTTGAAGATAAAAATAATTGTCAAAACCCCTGATTTTTTTCCTGCAGTTTGATCAACTGGATCATCATTAAAGATATGAAGCATATCTTCAAAACCTGCTAGAAAATGGTAGAGAAGACAAGACAGGCCTGAGCAAACTCCTTGGATTTGATGTGAAAGAAAGCCCTGTGAACAGAAATTCATGAGGTTGGTTTACCCAAATGACCCCAAACATGAAATTGAGTCCAGCGCCACCAAATTCAGAGCTAGGACTGATTACTCTAAATAGATTTACAAGAGTATGCAAAGGTCTTTGAGACTTAATATTTGAGATCACTAAGGCCAAAGGTATTTTGTCCTAAACCTTCCTTACTGTGGTTACAAATTTGTAGAAATGCCTGTCATTTACCAGACAAGACTGCCTATTGTATTTCTCATGCACAAATTTCAATCCGATTTCCCCTATTGACTCTAGGACAGGGCATACTTTTCCTTCTAAATCAACATTGGCCTCAATCTAGCCTGAGTTTGTCAAGCTTTCTTGGAAGCTGTAGAGTGTATAGTTATGCCCCTGTAAGTAGCCCCATTCTCTCCAGTTCTGGTCCTGCTTTGTGTTAGGATTTTCTCCCTCCCCTCAACTGTAATGCTGATCATCCAGCTTGCCCTGAGCTGGTAAATGCCTTGAACGTGAGATCTGGCAGCTGTGTGCCCTGAGGAAGGGCACTCATCAGTTGATGAACTCTTATTTATTTTTGCATGGGCAGGCTCTGGGAATTGAACGCAGGGCTCCGGCGTGGCAGGTGAGAATTCTCCCACTGAGCCACCATTGCACTGGCCCAGTTGATGAACTTCTAAGTTGTTTCCGGTTTTCGGCTATTATGAATAATGCTGCTATGAACATTCATGTACAAATTTCTGTGTGGACATGTTCTGGTCCTTGTGGGTAGGTCCCAAGGACTGGAATTGCTAGGTCACTTGATAACTTTGTTTAACATTTTGTGGAAGTCTTTTCCAAAGTGGCTGTAACATGTTAAAATCCTACCAGCAATTTCTCCACATCATTGCCAACACTTATTGTCTTTTTTATTATAACTATCCTAATGGGTGTGAAATGGTATCTCACTGTGGTTTTGATTTGCATTTCCTTAATGATTAATGATATTGAGCATATTTTCATGTGCTTATTAGCCATTCATATATCTTCATTAAAGAAATAGCTACTTAAACCTTTGGCCACCTTTTAAAATAGACTTTATTTTTTAGACAGTTTTAGATCTATAGAAAAATTGAGAAGATAGTATAGAGTTTCCACCATGTGCTGCCCAATTTTCTCTATTTCTAACATCTTGTATTAGTATGGTACATTTGTTGCAATTAATGAACAAATATTGATAAACTATTCATACTTTACTCAGGATTTCCTTAGTTTTTACCTGTCTTTTTTTTTTTTTTTGGTTCAGGATCCTAACCAGGATATTAAGCTACCTTTAGTTGTCATGTCTCCTTAAGTTCCTCTTGGTTGTGACTGTCTCTTAGACTTTCCTTGTTTTCAATGACCTTGACAATTTTGAAGCATACTGGCCATGTATTTTGTAGGATCACCGTCTAATGTAATTTGTTTTTCTGATGATTACAGTGGGTTTAGGACATCTACTACCAACTTGTTGATTTTGACCTAGACCACCTGGCTGAGGTAGTGTTTGTCAGGTTTCTCCACTGTGAAGTTAGTTTTATCCCCTTCCCTTTCCATACTATACTCTTGAGATACACAGTCCACACATAAGGACTAGGAATTGTGCTCCAAATCCTTGAGGGTAGAACAGCTACGTAAATATTTCATTTGGAATTCTTCTACCTGGGAGATTTGTTTTTTTTCCCCCTGTCTATTCAGTCATTTATTTATGTCAATATGGACCCACGGATATTTATTTTATACCTTGGGCTATAATCCAATGTTACTTTATTTTGTTGTTTAAGTTAAAGTTTTTGTCACTGGAAACACTTTCAATTGGCCCCTTGTGTTCCTCTGGCATATCACTATCAACGTAGGGCTGTGTGTGTGTGTGTGTTAGCAGCTCCTTACTTTCTGGTGTTACCAGATACTCCAGGATCATCTCATAGTTTTATGCCCAAGAGCTAGAAACAGCCATTCTCAAAGAGCCCTGGTCAGAGACTATTAGATACCAAGATCTGAGTGCTAGAGAATAAAAAAGTATTTGCAAAGTTCCCTTGTGGGACTGGGGAAAAAGGAGGAGATACTAAACTTTCCCATCTGGGGAGTTCCTGTTATTCTTGCAAGCAGTAGGGACAAACAATTCCACAGGCCAAGCCCTCAATCTTGGGGCTTGCCCCTGTGAAGCTTATTTCTGCAAAGGAGAGGCTAAGCCTACTGATAATTATGCTTAAGAGTCACCGTTGGAGAACCTCTTTTGTTGCTCAGATGTGGCCTCTCTCTCTAAGCCAATTTGGCAGGCGAACTCACTGCCCTCCCTCCCATGTGGGACATGACTCCTAGGGGTATAAATCTCCCTGGCACTGTGGAACTCGACTCCTTGGGATGAGCTGGGACCTGGCATCAAGGGATTGAGAAAGCCCTCTTGATCAAAAGAGGGAAGAGAGAAGTGAGACAAAATAAAGTTTCAGTGGCTGAGAGATTTCAGAGTAGAGAGGTTATCCTGATGCATTATATAGATATCCCTTTTGTAGTTTCTGTTGTATTGGAGTGGCTAGAGGAAAGTACCTGAAACTGTCAAACTGTATTTCAGTACCCTTGATTCCTGAAGAAGACTGTATAACTATATAACTTTTACAATGTGACTGTGTGATTGTGAAAACCTCTTTTTAAACAAGGTATGTACAGATGAGTAAAAAAAAATAATAATGATGAGAAATAATAGGGAGAGATAAAGGATGAAAATTGGGTAGATTGAAATGCTGTGGGTCAATAAGAAGGAGGGGAAAGGGTATGGGATATAGGAGTTCTTTTTTCCCCCCCTTTTATTTCTTTTTCTGGAGTGATGCAAATGTTCTAAAAATGATCATGATAAAGAATACACAACTATGTGATAACTGTATAACATGATTGGACTATATGTGTGTGGATATTTCCCAAAGACATTTTTAAAAAAAATCTGAATGCTGGGTGTGCTTATTGCCCAGGGGTATTGTTTGCTCTTAGACCCTCTCAACTGACAGAACAAGGAAATATTTCTATATAAACTCATGTATTTATCCATATCTATACATATCTCGGTTTGTAACCATATGCATCTTTAGTAAGTTAAACATGCATGCATACAGATGTCTCTAACTCTAATTTACTACCTCATGGATCAATCTAGCCTTCTTTCTCTGTTTATCTGTATATTCCCAATCTAACAGGGAGAAATCTGGCTCCTACCATTCGCCACCCATTTTCATAATTGTTTGATTCCAGTATACATATATATCAGTATCAGAATTGTTGGTCTATAGCTAATGGGAACAACTTTATCAGCTAGATACAATGCTCACGTGCAGTTCTTTTGCCTTTAGTGTTAACTGATTCCACTCATTTTCAAAGTTACCTACATTAGCACATTTTCCATCATCCTCTTCAGTGATGTTGTTTCATATATTTGCGATACAATTAAATTTTCTTGTCACAGTCTACATTCTTTCCTGGGATCCCCTGATCTCTTAAATATATATTTTTTAGATGGCATGCATTAAGGTTCATTCTTTGTGCTGTAAAACTCTATGGGTTTTGACAAATGCCTAATATCATGTATCCACTGTTGTTGTATCATTCAGAATAATTTCATTGCCCTAAAAATCCCCAGTACTTCACCTATTCAATCCTTTCCTCCTTCAGCCTACACCTCTGATCTTTCTCCTGTTTCTTAGTTTTGCCTTCCTTTGCCCACTTCTAAATGTGTTGTCTTTTTATGGTTGGCTTGAAGGAATTCTTTATTTCTTACATAAATTCCTTTTCAGATATGCTTTGCAAATATTTTCTCCCCTTCTTTAGTTATCTTTTCACTCTCTTGATGGTGTCCTTTGAAAGAAAAAGTTTATTTAAATGAAATCCAACTTACATGTTTTTCTTTTATGTGTGCTTTTTGGTGTCTTATCTAAGATACCATTGCCTAATCTAAGGTCATGAAGATTTACTCCTATGTTTTCTTCTAAGAATCTTATAGTTTCAGCTCTTATATTTAGGTCTATGATACATTGGAGTTCATTTTAGTTATGGCTTATAGAAGAGGTCCAGCTTCATTCTTATGCATATGATATCCAGTTGTTCCAGCACCATTTGCTGAAAAGACTGTTCTCTTTTTGTCTTGGTGTTCTTGTCAAAAATAAACTGACAATTTTTTGTTGTAGTTTTTAAATCAATTGACTATAAACGTGAGCGTTTATTTCTGTCCTCAATTCTAGTCCATTGATCTATATGTCTGTTCTTATGTCAATACTATACCATCTCAATTACTGTAGCTTTGTAGAAAGTTTTGAAATCAGGAAAGGTGAGACTTCAGACTTTGTTCTTCTGTCTTCAAAGTTTTTTTGCTCTTCTAGGTCCCTTGCATTTTCAGATGAATTTTAGGATCAGCATGTGTGTATTCTTAACATGGAATAAATACCGTGGGGAGATTCCTAAGCAGGTAATTTTTTGGTACTAAATGCATTTTGGAAATTTCTTAAGGAGGCGTTAACCACTGAAAGAAGGGCATTCCCTACTGGCATGTAGGCCTTAGTTTCTAAGTGGTTCTGTTAAAAGATTAGATTCAAGATATTGGTGTTCTGAGAAAAACAAATGTTCAGGAACAGAATTGGCAAGGCCAGCAGGGCTAGGTCCCCTGGTCTTTACATAGACCAGGCCTGAAGGAGAGTTGGAGGTCACATATTCTTTCCACAGTGACCTAAAGCTTTTTTTATGGAAACTACCTTAGTCTCCTATTGCCATTAGATCCTTTAAGATTTAATTGACCAGTGTCTTCTGCTTTAGAGGAGGGCTCCCATGGAACTGACCTATGAAAGTTCATTTGATGGCTTAGGGACAGAAATACCTGAATCGTACAGAGGAATTTGTGTCCTTTCATGTGGTTTGTTACAGCAGAGTAGTTAACTACATGAGCTTTGCCATCAGACTTGAATTTAAATCTGAGTTTTGCTATTTCTAGGTGGGCAAACTGTTTATTAATCACTTATCCTCAGTTTTAATCATCTCTACATGCTTCATTTTGGGGCGGGGGGGATGGGGTTTGCATAGGATAATCCATATGTAGTTCTTGGATAGTACCTGGCTTAATAAGTGGAAGATATACTTTTGACAGACTCATGAGCTTCCCTGAGGTAATAAACTTTAAGAATCTATTGAGGGCTTAATACTGTGTGCCATGGGATATTATCTAGAACCAAGGCACTCAGATAACTCAGATGAGCAACTATTTCATGCATGTGAGGAGGGGGGGATGGGGAGAGGGAGAGAACTATGTGGTGAGGGGTTTCAAGTCAGGAGAAAAAGGAGATTTGGGCTGCTATCAGAGGAAGTATAAGCTTTGAGTCAAGAGATGTTCAAAAAGAGTTTTTAAAGGAAGTTTTGATCTGTGATTTGTGGAGTTATCCTCTCCCTTGTTCCCAAGTAATCTTCAGTAAAGTTCTATGCTACTTGACAATGCTTTGGAGAAGGGTTTATGCTTTAAAAAATACACTCTTGATACAAGGAGGTGTTGAGATAAGACGAAAAGCAAAAGAGTGGCACACTGAAGCCTTGGTCTCTTTGGCTCACCTATGTTTGATTTGATCCTCTCATACCAACCTCCTACATATTCTGTAGCAGGGAGGAAAATTCAGTGGTGGGTGCTTAGAGTGGGAAAGATGCTGTGTGAGTCATGGCTAGTGGTGGTAATAACCAGCTCTGGGTGGCACATTAGTCATCCCAGGACTGTTTCTATGGATTTTTCTTCCTCACAATTTTAATCAAGACCAGAACAAAAGGAAAGGGATAAAAGACCTCATTCAGAGCTGAGACTCAGCATCAAGGAATTGAGAAAACCTTCTCTACCAAAAGGGGGAAGAATGAAATGAGACAAAGTGTCAATGGCTGAGAGATTCCAAACAGAGTCGAGAGGTTATCCTGGAGGTTATTCTTACGTATTAAGTAGATATCACCTTGTTAACCAAGATGTAATGGAGAAGCTGGAGGGAACTGCCTGAAAATGTGGAGCTGTGTTCCAGTAGCCATGTTTCTTGAAGATGATTGTATAATGATATAGCTTTCACAATGTGACTCTGTGATTGTGAAAACCTTGTGTCTGATGCTCCTTTTATCTACCATATCAACAGATGAGTAGAACATATGGAATAAAAATAAACAATAGGGGGAACAAATGTTAAAATAAATTTAGTTTGAAATGCTAGTGAAAAATGAAAGCGAGGGGTAAAGGATATGGTATGTGTAATCTTTTTTTTTTCTGTTATCATTTTAATTCTTTTTCTGTTGTCTTTTTATTTCTTTTTCTAAATCGATGCAAATGTTCTAAGAAATGATGAATATGCAACTATGTGATGATATTAAGAATTACTGATTATATATGTAGAATGGAATGATATGTTAATATTCTTGTTGTTTTTTTTAATTAATAAAAAAAAGACCTCATTCATATTGAGCATGTAGTACTAAGTACCAGGTCATGTTGAAACTCTTTGCATACATAATTTCTTCTCATTTTTTAGTTGCATGGTCTGCTAGAACAAAACCTTCCTACTCTTTTCTATGTTTTTTCTGAGAACTACAGAAGCTCTGAACAGCAGGATCAAAAAGGATGCAAAAGCCATAATTGTTCCTGTAGTGAAGTTGGGCAGATATGTGGTTTTTGAGCAAATGTGAATTTCTGCAGTGGGCCCTAGGCATAACCCCATGAATCATCTATACTACGGGCAGCTATGACTAATAGCTATGATTTCCTGCAATTCCTTTCCTGGGTGGTGGTAGCAACTCCTAATTTTCGGAAAACTCAGTAGTGAGTCCGAGAGATCATGGAAACCTAAATCTGATCATTGTGCCTGCAGCCCTTTCCACAGTTTTATATGTACCCAAATGCCTGTATTTAGTCTCTTCCTGCTTGAAATATCTAGAATGGTTTCTATTTTTTTCTGACTGGAATATGATATAGTTTTCAAAGACTGTGGAAGGTGAGGCCTCCTCAGGTCATCATTTTTGGTGATCCATTCCACCACACAGACTGTCTTTTTGGGAACTGATTGACCATGAAGAGTGTATGGGACTCTTTCTGCCCTAACTAATAGAACAAGAGGGACCAACCATCCCCATCATCCAGAACAAGATGATGCTTTTTGGGCAAAACACCTTTACGATGACTTTGTCTTTCTCTATGGCTAATATCTCATCTATAGGAAGCACTTGCATGTCTTTTGACCCTTTGAATTTTGGGAGTGTAGGCCATTCCAAAAACAACTCCAGCCACTGTGTCTCACTTTTAGCTTTTCCTGGATATATCTCAGACCCAGTACACTGTGCTACCCCAACCTCAAGAAACACCAATAAAGCTTTTCAAATACTTCTCTTGATGTACCTTTTGCTCAGCTTGTTTGAGGGGGAAGAAGCATCATTTTTCGACTACCCTTGGTGGGAGGAAAAAAACACACAGCTGTCTGACAATTCATTCCTAAGAAAAGCTCTTTCTCTACTTACTTACTATATCCTATAGGTGGACAGTAAGGATGACAGAACCTATTTTTGGTCACCTCATTTGCAACTCCTGATGGGTGATCTAGCATCTTGCTTTGGAATGTGGTCATATTTTGTACCTATGGCCGGGGGCCTTATCTGAAACTAGTGCAGAGAGGTTCATTTTAATGTACTATTTATATATCTTTAGGTAATGGTTTTTGCATACATTCAACATTAGCTCAATTTTTATAAGCATTCAGAAAGTGAGTGTTATCTCTGTTTTACAGATGAGGGAATCAAAAGACCCTTGCTCAATGATATTTATTCAATTTCTTCTCATCAGTGTGCATGGACGATGAGATCTGGGTCCAGGTTCCTCACTAGCCGGTGGCTCCAGACTTGACCACATGGCCTAGTCCCTGAGGCAGCTGCACGTGAAGAACAGTAATAATGGCCAAAACTAATTTAAAAGGAAGTCCATTCTTTATTTCCTTCTCTTGAACACTATACCACAGCCACATTTCTCCAGTTCCCTTCCCTTTTCTTCTCAACACCCTTGCTGTCAGGAACTTCCCTACGATCTCTCACTTGTCTGTTCCCTGTCCCCCCAAAGTAACCAAACCAAATCAAACCTTTCCCACAGTCATCCCCCTTTCATCTTTCTTCTTTTGCTCCTTCTTCCCTTTAAGTTCTTTATTATGTAGCTTAACCTGTAAGCTGAAATTTCCTCTTAGGCCTGTCCTGTCCTCATTCTTCTAATTCTGCATTCCAAGTCACGGAACCTAGCTGGAAAATTCAAAACTCCTCTTAGAATGCATGGAAGGGAGAGAATCTGAGTGATAAAGGTACAATTCCCTTCAGCTGGGAACAGGGATGAGCATGGGCGGGACTCAGAGAATACTTCTATGTTAATAAATCACACTAACTTTTGGAGCCAAAATCGATTTCAAAATCCCTATCTGTATAACTCAAGTAACTCAGCTTGACTTTTTAAAAATTATGAAATATAACATATATACAAAAAAAACCAATAAATATCATAGTACATTTTAACAAGTAGTTATAGAACAGATTTCAAACTATATGGGTTATAGTTCCACAATTTCAGGTATTTTCTTCTACCTGTTCCAAGACACTGGAGACTAAAAAGAAATATCATTATAGTGATTCAGCAGTTATATTCATTTGTTAGTTCTTACCTTCTCTGTTACAACTCCTCCTTCTCCTTTGATCCTTTTCCCAATCTTTAAGGATATTTGAGCAATGACTATTCTAACTTCATTTTGAAAAGTGGTGTCAACGTTATGGGGTAGGGGGATGCAACTAGTTGATGCTCTTAGAGAGACTGATGCCTCTGGGTCTCAGGACTTATCTGGCCTAGGAACCATTTGAAGTTATAGGTTTCTGAAAAATAAACTTAGTGGGTGAAACTTTTCTAGAGTCTCAGAGCCCTAGTGTTCCTTAGGGTTTACAGGAATGCTGTTGGTTGGGGCTTGGCATATTGTGGCAATTAGCAATATCTAGCTGAAGCTTGCTTAAGAGTAGCCTCCAGAATAGTTTCTCAGCCCTATTGGAAATCTCTTACCCACTGATATCTTATTTTGTTACATTTCTTTTCCCTCTTTCAGTAGGTAGGCATTGTCGATCCCATGGTACCAGGGCCAGGCTCATCCTTGGGAGCTATATCCCATGTTGCCAGGGAGACTTACACCCTGGACATCATGTCTCATATAGAGGGGAGGATAATGATTTTGCTTGCAGAGTTGGGCTTAGAGAGAGGGGGGCCATATCTGAGCAACCAAAGAGGTTCTCTGGATATAACCCCTAGGCATAATTATAGGTAGGCTTATCTTTTTTACAGAAATAAGTTTCATAAGAGCAAGTCTCAAGGTCAAGGGTTTGGCCTATTTACTTGAGAGTCCCTAGTGTTTAAAGAGTATCAGGGGGTTCCCAGGCGGGAAAGTTTAATTGTTCCATATTTTTTCTCTACTCCCTCAAGGTACTTTACCAGTACTTTTTAATTATCTACCTAACACACTCTGGAATGTATCCAGGTACTTATACAGCTTGACTTTTAAAGTTTGTTTCCTCCCAGTGTCTGGATTCTGGGCTGGCTGCTATGATTCCAGCGATCCTATTGTAGTAGCTACTGGTCTTTGCCTTTTGCTGGGGCAGCTGTCACTGCTATTCTTTTTTGAGTCACTGTTAACAATGTTCAGCCTTTGCTTGCATCTTGACATTTTTCTCTCCAGCCTCCAACCCCACCTCTCGCCATTTTCTGAACTTAGCACAGCTATGTATGTCCAAGTCTTAGTTGTGGGTATGGTTTGACTTGTTATCCAAGGACCTTTCTTCAGCCCAGTGGTTACAAACAAATGGGCAGGGCAGTGAGAGGTTTGTGATAGGAAGTGTGCTGGTTTGAAACTGTTATGTACCCCAGAAAAGCCAAGTTCTTTTAATCATAATCCAATCTTGTGGAAGCAGCCATATTCTTTTAATCCTGATCCGATAATGTAGGGTGGGGCCTCTTGATTAGGTTGTTTCCGTGGAGATGTGACATACTTGTGGGTGTGACTTTTTGATTAGATGGAGACTCCGCCCATGCAAGGTGGGTCTTAATTAGTTTACTGGAGTCTTTAAGAGAGCTCATGGAGAAAGAGTTCAGAATTGACACAGTCACAAACCTTTAGTGATGCTTGGGTAGCTAATACAGAGGGCAGATGCCTAGACACGGACATTTGGAGATGCAGCGCTCAGCTGCCATGAGCCTTCTTGTGAGATACTAAGCAAGTCAGAACCTGGAGAGAGCCTATACAGAAGCTAAGTGAGGGCCCACAGACAGTTGGAGAGGAAGCCACTAGAATGAGAAGCACAAAGCAATGAACTGGGAGCAAGGTCCTCAGATGCCAGCTACATGCCTCCCAGCTGACAGAGAAATCCCAGATGCTACCTGGCTCTTTCTTTGCAATCAAGCTATCTTTTTTTCTGGATGCCTTAGTTTGGACATTTTTATGGTCTTAGAACTGTAAACTTGTAATTTAATAAATACCCTTTATAAAAGCCAGTCCATTTCTGGTATATTGCATTCTAGCAGCTTTAGCAAATCAAAACAGGAGGCTATCATTTAATTTAATCTAGTTATCATATCCTACTTGAAGATTCCCCTAAGCACACAGATTTTTTTTCTCAGTAAATAGATTTTTCAGACTTAAAAGGGAAATATATAAAGGATTTATGAAATAAGGCTTTATTTTATGAATGTGGCAGAAATCATAGAAGTGATTTCAATGGGAGATAGAAAAGTACCTTAGGCCATTATATTTGTCTATCTTAAAGAAAATTAGTATATCTCCAAAACCATAAAAATAATGAAGGCTATGCAATTTGCTGATTGTCTCTGATAAAAGCTTTCTTGGATCTGGTCTTGGTTCCACTGGAGTATGGTTTATATGGTACTGTAAAATTTTATTTGTAGCCTTGGGCTTTTCATGAAATAGCTCCTTTTTCTCAAGGGGTTTGTAGATTTAAACAAATATTCATCACATTTTTAGTAAGTAGTGTTTCTATCCTAGGCAGCATTTAAAAGAAAGAGATAAATTATTTCTAGGGGGAATAAAAGCAATTACTTTCATTTGAATGGTTAGAGATAAAAGTTCTTCTTTTATCTAGGAATAAGACATAGTTTGTAAGGTGGTGGGATGTTGATAAGCCCACTGACAAGGGGTTTGATGTCTGTTTCCTTTGGCTCAACCAGGGGCTTCAGGGAGAAGTTCTGCAGGATGGCAGTAAGGAACAGGAATAGCTCCATGCGGGCCAGACCCTCTCCAATACAGGCCCGTTTCCCTGGAGGGAGGAAACATATCCATTAGCTCACTTCATGTTCAAATACAGTGTGCCCCCGAAAAGCCACTGAAGACACTGATCAGAAAGGGGAGCTCCTATAAGATACTGGAAGACAATAGGTATAGTTTTTCTAAGGGATATTTAGCAATGCATATCAAAATTTTCCAAAGAAATTTATACCCCTTAATTCAATGTTTTGCCTCCTGGAGATTTGTTTGTAGGGAACAGATTCACCTATGAGGATGTCATTTGCATCATTATTTATGATTATTATGAAGCCTATATAACCATCTATAATAGATTAATTAAATAAGTCATTGTGTGTTTATCATACAATGCAACTAAAATGTTTATGTGGGAGAAAATCCATGCCAAGAGCTATCTTTCATCATGATGTGTTACGTAAAAGGAGGTTGTCAAATAGAGTGTACCGAATGGACTTTTTTTTTTTAAGGCCCCATGGGTATTACTTTGATCTGTCACCAGATCTTCTTAGTGTCTTTTTTTTTTTTACATGGGCAGGCACCGGGAATAGAACCCGGGTCCTCTGGCATGGCAGGTGAGCATTCTTGCCTGCTGACCTACCGTGGCCCACCCCTTTGTGTCGTCTTATAAAATTAATTTTTATTTTTACAAACAACCCCCTACCATCCTCCCCCAGTAACCTCTAACCTGCTCTTTATCTCTACAACTTTGTTGTTTCTAGTCATCTCTTAAAAGTGATATACAAGTTTTATCTTTTTTAGCTTGTTTATTTTCTAAGCATAATGTTTTTGAGGCTCTTCTATGTTGCAGCATGTCTCATAACTTCATTTGTCTTATAGATTAATAATATTGCATTATATGTATATACCACATTCTGTTTATTGATTCATTTATGGATAGACACTTGGGTTGTTTGTAGCTTTGACCATTCTGAATAATGCTGCCATAAGCAGTGATGTACAAGAATCTGTTTGAAACTCTGTTTTCAATCTCTGTGGGTATATACTCAAAAATGAGACTGTTGGGTCAAATGGTAATTCCATACTTAACTTTTTGAGGAGTCACCATTTTGCTTTTCTTAGTGGCTGCACTATTTTATATTCCCATCAACAGTGTACTAGAGTTCCCATTTCTCTGCATCTTCTCCAACACATTTTATTTTTCTCAGTAACAGCCATCCTTGTGAGTGTTAAATGGTATCTCATTGTGGTTTTAATTTGCATTTCCTTAATGGCTAATAATAGTGACTATCTTTTCACGTGCTTATTGGCCATTTGTATATATTCTTTAGAGAATGGTCTATTCAAGTCCTTTGCCCATTTTTTAATCAGGCTGTGTGTCTTTTTGTTATTGCATTGTAAAATTCTTTATATATTCTGGATATTAAACCCTTACACAATATATGGCTTGAAAAACTATTTTCTCCCATCCTGTAGGCTGTTTCTTTACTTTCTTGATAATTACCTTTTGATACACAAAAGCTTAATTTTGAAGAAATCAAATGTACTATTGTTCCTTTTGTTGCTTATGGTTTGGGTGTTATATCTGAGAATCCATTGTCAAACCCAGGTCATAATGATTTGCCCCTACATTATCTTCCAAGAGCTTTACAATTTTAGCTCTTTTATTCAGTCCTTGATCCATTTTTGAGTTGGTTTTTTTGGTATATTGTGTGAGGTAGGGGTTTAACATTGGCATGAACCAAATTTTATTTTAAATATATACACCTATTATGTATACCTATACAATTTTTGGAAGTATATACAGTTAAATAGTGACTATCCCTATAGGGTGCAATTGCAGATGATATTAATTTCCTCCTCTTTTTTTGCTTTTCTGCATTTTCATTTTTTTAATATTGAACACTTATTATCTTTGTAATAAGAATAAGAAGAAAAAAGAATACATCTTGGCCATCCTCAATTGTTTTTATAACCTTATGGAAAATTTTCCTATCATTAGTAGAC
>PVIY010010307.1:41284-69222 GCA_004026745.1 Myrmecophaga tridactyla
TGCCCTGGAAACAAGAAATATAGAGTTGAGATAATCATGTGATTTTTTTTTTTTTTTGGTCTCCTAAATTCTATTTGTGTATAGAATTTTCTCCCCCCTTCCCCTCACCAATCACCAGCATTTCACTCTAAATTTATTTTAATATTTGTTCCCCCTATTGTTCATCTTTATTCCATATGTTTTACTTGTCTGTTGATAAGGTAGATAAAAGGAGCATCAGACACAAGGTTTTCACAATCACACAGTCACATTGTGAAAGCTATATCATTATACAATCATCTTCAAGAAACATGGCTACTGGAACACAGCTCTACATTTTCAGGCAGTTCCCTCCAGCCTCTCCACTACATCTTGACTAACAAGGTGATATCTACTTAATGCATAAGAATAACCTCCAGGATAACCTCTCAAGTCTGTTTGGAATCTCTCTGCCATTGACACTTTGTCTCATTTCACTCTTCCCTCTTTTGGTCGAGAAGGTTTTCTCAATCCCTTGATGCTGAGTCTCAGCCCATAAACATTTCTTAAACCAAGGTTTAAGAAAATTCTGAGAGTTTCTTAAACCCTTTCCTGGTGCTGGATCATTCCCATATTTTGGAAATAAGATTCACATGTTAGGGTATTATGTATAGTATTATGTCATGTGTCAATAGACTTTTACATTGCTGTTTGTGAGATTGGTGTGCCATTTTGGTTTTGTCGTATTTTGGTCAGTTTTGACATCTTTTTTTTTCTTTTCTTCTCTTTTTTTAGGTTTGACACCTTTTATAAAACTCTGGAACTGTTTAAATGGAAAGCCCAAACCCTCATTCATTACATAAAAATGACCAGATCTCCAGTGTGCATGCAAATGCTTTGATAAATGTTTAGTGCGCTACAAATGTTAGCTATTGGAGGTAGCAATATCCCAAATGCCCATCCATTATGAAAAACCAGATTTCAATTTCCATGAGATTATTCACTAAGAGTAGAAATCACTGCTTAGATAATACAGTCACTATGAGAGTGGAAATGGGGCCAGGTCAGCCACCCCCATTCTATGAAGACAGGGTCAGGTCCACAGGAGTAAACATTTGGCTTCTGGGCACACAGATTTCAAACTCAAGTCATGGGACTCTGACCCTTTGCTTCTCTGTGACTCCTACTGCCTGTTTTCTTGCTGGAGAACTAAGCCTTCCCACATGCCCCACCAAGGTAAGGAGGTGGCCCTTCTATTCCAGGCATACTTTCCAAGATACTTCTGACCTTGGGGATGACATATTGTCTGAATTTTGTGTCCCGGACCACAGCATGGGGCAAATTAGAAGGAAGAAGGGTGATGTATCTTTGTATCTCATGCAACACAGCCTCCGTGTAGGGCAGCCTCATCTTGTCCTTCATGCAGGGGTTTTGGTTGCATCCAATCACATGGTCAAGTTCCTCATGAACTTTGGCTGCAAAGACATGAATCATAAATGTCACTCAGGGATATGTTCCCTGGAGACCTGGAAATGCTTGTAATATGTATTAGAAAGTAGCCTAGAAAAAGCTTCCTGAGACTGAAGACTTATCACTAAGGAGCTTATTGGTCTGTTCCTGATTAAATTTCTATATAAAAACATACAAATTTCTATCTTATATTTTACTGCCTGACACTAATATCCAATATCCAGGAATTCACAGTGTAAATAAAGGCTGGGTCAGATGTATCCTCAGCCTCCTGCCTTACTAAGTTTCTTTTCTTGTACAGGTAAGGAGAGTACCTGTGTGGCAGGGGTTATGACATCTCAGGATTCCTGAAAAAGCAGTTGCAGAGGGAAAATGTTCTAGTAGGCGCGTTAGCTTTGTCAGCTTCACCCACCCTCATTCTAGTAGGCGCCTTAGCTTTGTCAGCTTCACCCACCCTCCTACCCATTTTATGGGAATGGCAAGTGACATTTTGTTGAGCTATATAAACTTTGGCTTCCTAAGGCCTGTGCTCCAAGGATGTTAGTTGAGAAAACCCAGATAACAAAATTTCATATTTGGATTTCAAATTATACAGGAACTAGAAATCCCTTTTGGGGAGTGTCATCAATTTCCAACATGGGAAACAAAGGCCTGCAAGATAAAATAGTTTGAGGTCACACAGTCAGGTGTTGACAAGTCCAGGAATAGAATCCATCCACGTGTCCTTTATCCAATTAGTTTCTCTTTGGCATTGCATCTCATTTATGAGATTTGGAATTCAGAAACTCCACTCTGTGTTTTTAGACCAAAATGAAAGCCTGTGAATTCTTAAAGGCCCTCCTTCTTTGTTAGCATCACCAGACATAATTCTGATCTAACAAAAGCAAAGCTACAAAGGATGGCTTTTCTTATGATGCTCTACAAGAGAAAGTGAAGCAGTCACTGATTAGCATCTCCCTCCCCTCCTCCCGCGCCCTGATCTAATCTTTTCTTTGGTTGATAAAATACTTGCTGAACCTTCTACTTCTGGGTGTTTCATCAGGAGTAGGAGCCCGAATTTCAAGGTGCTACTTGTTGTCTCTGTTCCTGCTGCAAACAAATCAGATCCACAGGTTGCCAAATTCTCCAAATCAAATTCAGACTCTGGGTTGTGTTTCTCCTGTACATGGTAGAGTTAATGGCTGCATGAGTGAAAGCAAAGCTTTAGAGCTCTACAATCCTACTCCTTCACTATTAATAGGAGTCATTTTGTGCACTAATAGTATAAATAATGAATAAAAAAATGAATCATGGAGCTGAACCATCTGGATTCAAATCCTGGGTTAGCCAATGAAGAGATGTGCGCCCTTGGCAAGTTACTCACCTCCTGACTCAATTTCATCATCGATAAAACTGGAATAAAAAAATAGAACATAGCCTACATTGTTATAAATATTTAAAAAGTTAGTGGATGACATGTTCTTAGAATACTGCCTCACATATATAAATACTCATTGAATAGTATCTTCATTTATTATATTTAATGGAAAAGATATGTGAACTCAGTGTGGTTGGGATCAGTGGTTCATGATTGATCTGTTTCTTTCTCTTACACAGACTTAGATGCTTCCCACCCCATCCCCTCACATAACATTTAACATTACTGATGGCATCCTTTAATAGGAAGACTGTACATGTTGACACAAACATTTTGACTTATACATTTTACTTGGAATCTACCAAGTGTGTACAAAATATATTGATCCAGGGTTTAAAAACAGTGAGTGAGCTCTTTGTTTTAAAATAACTTTACAAAAAAAAAACATAGGAACAAAGTCTTTGCTCAAGAAGTCCCAGACTCTGACCCAGTAACTGATACTTAGAATTTGTTGAATTAAAAAATGTTTAGTAAACAAAAACTTAGTAAAAGATAAAACTAAGCTAATAAAAGTTTTCCTATGTGTTTAAGTAACTTTTATTGCTGATTATTTTTTGGTGAGCTTCTGCTATCACTGAATTTTAAATTTGAGGCTATATTAGGGTGTCTTTAAAACTAATTTCATTTTTTAAAGCTCTGTGCTGCTTTGAAAGGATTTATGTCCCCTAGAAAAGCCGTGTTTTAATCTAAACCCCATTTCGTAAAGGCAGAATAATCCCTATTCAATACTGTATGTTTGAATCTGTAATTAGATCATCTCCCTGGAGATGTGATTTAATCAAGAGTTGTTGTTAAGCTGGATTAGGTAGAGGTGTGTCTCCACCCATTTGGGTGGGTCTTGATTAGTTTCTGGAGTCCTATAAAAGAGGAAACATTTTGGAGAATGATAGAGATTCAGAGAGAGCATAGAATGCTGCAGCACCACAAAGCAGAAAGTCCACGAGCCAGCGACCTTTGGAGATGAAGAAGGACAACGCCTCCCGGGGAGCTTCATGAAACAGGAAGCCAGGAGAAGAGGCTAGCAGATGATGCCGTGTTCACTATGTGCCCTTCCAGATGAGAGAGGAACCCTAACTGTATTCACCATGTGCCTTTCCAGATGAGAGAGTAACTCTGACTGTGTTTGCCATGTGCCTTCTACTTGAGAGAGAAACCCTGAACTTCATCGGCCTTCTTGAACCAAGGTTGCCTGGTTTACCTGGATGCCTTTCATTGGACATTTCTATAGACTTGCTTTAGCTGGGACATTTTCTCGGCCTTAGAACTGTAAACTAGCAATCCATTAAATTCCCCTTTTTAAAAGTCATTCTGTTTCTGGTATATTGCATTCTGGCAGCTAGCAAACCAGAATAAGCTCTTTATCAAGCTTTTCTTTGCTCAGTCTCCTTATACCATGTCTCTCCTGTTCATTTCAAAATGGAATTTCTGCATATGGATGTCTAAATTGTTATGCACATTGTCATTTTCAACCTATAGTCTTAACTGCCTTTATCCAGAATCAAGACATTGAACACTTTAAATCGCTTTTTTCACATACAAAAAGTTCAGTTATTATAAAAATCTTTATTGGTGAAAAGAGTTGGGGAGAAAATGGGAATGTCAACATATATTTTACTTGTGTTCTAATCTGTAATTTAACCAAGTAGCATAGACTTCACCATTTTATTCTTAACCCAACCCAAATCTATCTAGTAAAGCTATAGAGACTTAATGGTAGAACAGAACAAAACTTGCAGGGAAGCAGGAGCATTTCTCTATATACATCTATATATCTTCTCTTGATAACTTGAAATTGAATGTCACCTTACAGGCAGAATGAGATATATTCCAGATGTCAGCATATCACTTTTCCTTTTGTTTCTTCCTTTAGTCTAGTTCACGGCTTTGGTATACAAAACAACAACTGCCCGTGGTACCCTCTGAGCATTCCCCATGTCAATTGTGCCAGCCTCCATCCAGCTAGGCAGAAACCTAGTACCTTGTCCATGATATCTCCATCTCTTTCATTTCCTAGCTTATCACCAATACTGTCTATTTTACCTCCTAATTATCTTTCAAATCCATCCATTTCATGTCTAACGCTAGTACTGTTGGCTTAGGTTCCATCGTTACTGGCTTGGGTTACTGCAATAGTCTCATGTAGAAGATACTTTTGGTGTCCTGCCCAGATCCTCTGGTTCTGGTTCAGGTCATCCGTTCTCCTGGCTACTGTGCTTCAAATGCAGCCTTCTCTTAAAGAGTCCCTTGGCCACTGGAGCCACATTGGCAGAAGGTGCCTAGGAATTAAGCAGCACCCATACCACCACCTCAGGGGCTGACTGCAGTTGATGACTCATGGGTGCATGAGGACAAAAGCACAGTTCCCTTACCTCAGGGTACAACAAACTCTGCAGTACAGTTTATGCTCTAGAGTCCTTTTAGGATCAGGCTGAGACTAGCCCTCACGTGAAACTACATCCACATTTACCCTTTCCCCTTTCTCTATCCTATTTCTCTCATTCACATACATATATGGTTCCCTGAGGGCATTCACTTAATGAATCACTTTCATACAAATCCTAGTTTAAGTTCTGGCACTAGGAAATCTACTTTAAGACAGTTCCTAGCTGCTTTCCCTGTATCCCCTGTTGACCTCTCCAATCAGTCTTCCACATCACAGTATGATTATTCATTACCTAGTACTTAGACCCTTCAATTGCTCTTCATGATATTATGATAAAAACTAAACTAATTTAATATGGCCTATCAGGCCCCAACTGTGTGGTCTGATCGCTAACCTAGAGCTTCAGCTTCTCCCACTATTCTCTCTTGTTCCCTCCCTTCTAACCACACTGGCTTTCTACTTCCTATATTAGCAAGCTACCTTTTGCCCCAGGGCCTTTGCACATCTTGTACCTCTGCCTGGTAAATGTTTCTCTGCTACCTTTATGCAGTTAATCCCTACTCGTCCTTCAGCACTCATCTTAATGTCACCGATGCATCCTTGGGATGCATCCCAAGGGCCATTATTTAGACATCCCTCCCCGGCTCACGTTAGACTAGCATTCGTGTTCTTGCCACATTCTCCCATAGCATCTTACGCTTTCCTTGTTAGCCCTTCATTGTTACTGTGTGTCTATATTTCCACTAGAATGTAAGCTCCACTAAGGCAAGGATGGTATCTCTATTAATGAATTAGTAAATTTATTCAACAACTATTTATTTTGTACTCATTATATCCTAGGCATGTTTGCTTGTTGCTGGGGATAGAAAGCGTGGCAAATCAACACTGCCTCCACCCTCTTGAAGCGTACTGTGTAGTGGAGAATATGGAAATTCTACAAATAAACATTTCACTAAACTGTAACAAGTGCAATGAAAGAGAATCGCATGGTATTATCTCACTCACAGTTCTGTCCCCTTTACCTTTTGCAGTGTCTGACACAGTGTGGCTAAACTGGCTAAAGAAAAGTTTTTAATAATTGAATTAAGAACTGGCTATGATTTTTCCCCCTTTCCCCCAGAAAAACATCCAGTCCTCTGAGAGCCTACAATAACACTTCCATTGGAATGAGTAGGGTACTTTGAGGCACCTCTTCGGTAAATGTAGTAAGTTGCAATGCTTCTGCTGACTGCAGATAACTTATGAGTAGTAAAAGAAATATTGGCACTCCTTACTTGCATGTGTTTTCTGAGGAAACCAGGCTATCCAAGCCACCTCTCCAGAGACCTCATAGAGCTTAAGAAGGCTAACAAGTTGTTATTAAATGTTTGTTGCAGTTTGCATACTTATGATACAGTTGAGTGAAATTTTCTTTCATTTATGTGTATTTTAGGGACCTTTGTGTAAATATTAATTTTGTAGGGCTCAAAGTATAATTTTCAGAGTTTTGGTTATTATACATGTTTACACCTTTAAATAAATATTTTACAGTCTATTGCCAGTCACAACCTTGGCATTTTTTCTTTTGATGTACTCATGGATAAGCATGGCATTTTATGTTCGGTGACATTCCAAGGATTGTATATGCTATACGTGTTGTTCAATATTTGTAATACCACCTCTGATTACTATATAATGTGTTTGCTTTAGAATTCCTGACCCATCACCAATTTCAAATAACAAAATTACTACTATGAGAAAATACAGCTAATGCATTGTTCTATGATGTGGGATCTATGAAGGCGTCCTGGTAAAAATGGCCATATAAGTATAAATGATCAGTAGAGAAAACATGTATGTCTTATCCACCACAAGATAAATATGTATTGAGAAACAGGCTTTATGCATCATACATTTCCTCTTAAATATGTATCGAAAATATTTAAATGCTAAAGCCCAAGTATAGGTAGTCACAGAAGTATGAAGGGAAAAGAATACTTTGGACTTAAAAAAAAATTTTTTTTTTCTATAAATGACAACAGTGGCCTCTACTGTTCACGCACTCCCATAGAATGATAAACTACAGGACCAGGGACAGACGCCACAAATGTACCTGCTCCATCCTGCTGAGGAAGCAATCAATGTAATCCCGAGGGTTATTCTGATCCAGGGACTTTTGATGCTCCTTCACTTTTTCCAGAATGAAGTATTTAATATCATTAAGTCTTGCTGAGAATGTTTTGTGGCTTCCAGGAAGAGGCCTTATGAGTGCTGGCCAGAGATTGTACATCTAAAAATGAAAAAAATCATATATCAGAAATTCAGTTTGTGAAGAGAGCAGAGTTTCTGAAAGGAACACCTAACGTTCTGGGTCGGAAGCATCCTTTCCTCCAGCTGCCATGCAGGAGAGAAGGGAGCACGCCTGTCACATATAGGAAAGCAGCCTCTTCCTAGCTCCTTGTTCATCCCACCTTTAGTCAATCCCAGAGTCATAGAGGGGGAAAAAAAATGAACTTAGGGACCTTAAAAGAAACATAGGAAACTGGGAGTGTTCAGTCTTTTTTCTGTGTGTGTAAACCCATAGGGGAAAGCAGAAATCAACCTTCCATAGAGGATGGGTTAAGTGACATTGACACACCTGGAGAGAAGCTGACTGCCCCATGTGGGTACTTTGCTCACAGAGTGGGTCAGGGGAGCTCATAGTCTTTTACCCTAAAGACTAGAAGTAATTGGATCAGTGAGATCAACCATGAACGCGGACACAGCTTTGGCCTTACCTGGTTCCACGGAGAGCTTATTTGCTTAAAATTTTCATTTAACAAACTCATCAGGGAGAGGAATGTCTCATTCTTATAATGGAAACGCTCATTGAAGAGGATGGAGCAGATTACATTGCAGGGAGCACAGGCAAGGATGAAGGTGGGGTCAAAGGGCTGAGCTGATGTGAGAAAAAGAATGTCAGTCATCCTGCATTAGGATTGCAAAGAACTGGGCTTCTCTCCTGCTGAGATTTATATGGATAGTTTATTTTGCTCTAAACGTCCCCAAAGCAGGATGTGAACATCTTGTAATAATACTGATACTATACTAATAATATACTATAGCATCATAGGAATACTATAATACTAATAATAGCAAAAAGTAACATTATGGAGCATTTAGTACATGCTGGGTACTGTGAAAATATTTAAAATATTTTAGTGTACTATATTTTTAAAACCTTTTATCCTGGGGTTTGATTTTTAGCCCTGTTTTTCAGACGTGGAAAATACATCTTCGAGAAGTTACGTAACTTGTCCAAATTTACACCATGTATTAAGCGCTGAAGTTGGGAAATGAATCCAGAGAAAATTATTCCAGAGTCATAACTAATAGCTTTGGAAACAACATTCTTCCATCCTTTTTCTCCTGGCAGATTCTGAACTGTGACTCCCAAAGGAGCTTTGCTTGTGGGTGGTGTGCGTAGGGAGTCCCCTCACCCCCAGAAGAATGATCAATGAAATTCACCTGTTTTTCTGAGCTCTTCCACTAGGAACCGGGCTTCCTCTTGGATTCTCTCCTCAATGCTTCTCTTTCCCATCCCAAAGTTCCTCAGGGTCATGAGGGAAAATCACCGCATTTGCTTCCACCTCTCTCCATGACAGAAAAGGATTCCTAGATAAGGAAGCAAAGAACAGGAAAGTACTTTGTGTCATAGAGTTAGACATGCTGTAAGGCTGATCTCTAACCTGGACTATTTCCAGTGCCCTAAGGGTGCAACGTGTTCTGTTGGTTCGCTGAAATGTTTGTTATTTTGTCCCAAAGAAAATAAAACCTCATTTCTGGTCAAGAGGGGGCAGAGATGGCAGAATCGGATAGGGGAAATCATTGGCAGGTGGCAAATATCTCTAAGTGCAGTAGGATTCTTGTCTGGTTTGGTTAAAGTAGTTTAAAAAAAAAAAAAAAGGCTCATCTCACAACAGCCTTTTCCCAGGTCTCTGTTTTTTACACATCTCTCTCTAACGTGTTTTCAGTTCTTCGTGTGACTTTCTCTATTAAAGGAAAAACAGCTTCAAAGCAAATCAATCTGGGTTTTATGTTTCTATTGGCCTCAGAATATACTGCACCAGTTAACCTGCTCTGGCTAAGAAATGAAGGCACAAAGGAACTCGATATGTTCCATACCATGCTTCTTTCCTTTTCCTTCGTAAAAAAAAATATATATGTATTTTAAACTTCCTCTTGCTCTCAAATCCAAATCCCAGGGGCATCTTCATATCTCCCTACACTTTACCCTACATATCTTGTTTCTAAACCGTGTTGATTCCATCTCCAAAATGTCTTTCTCATCTGTCCCTTCTTGTCAGTTCTTACTATACCACCATACTTCAGGTTCCAACAATTTAAAAAATTTAGAAAGTTGCAATAATTTTCAAACCAGTTTCGCTGTCTCACTCAATCTTCTAAATTCACAGAATGGCTATATTATTCAAAATCGTATACAGAGACAATCATGCTGGTGCCAAAAAGCATGCAATGGATACCCAAGTCTCATCCTGATAACTTTAAACTCTACCTTTTCACTTTTTTCTCCCTCAGAGCTAACTCTGTGACCTTATGGACCAATCATAACTGTTCATTAAAATCACCTCAATTGTTCTGCATTCTCATTTCTCCCTTTTGCCTACAAATGCGTCTTTGAAACTGGTTATCCTTTAAGAGCCATCTCAAAAACCTCCCCTTTGAAGTCTTTCCTGTACTTCTCTATGGGAGGTAATCTGTCCCACCTTTAAGTTTAATTGCCTTTGTAATGCTTTATAGAAATTCATGGCTTTTTTTTTATTGCACTTATTTGTTTAACACGTTATTCTCCTTATTAGCTTTTGGTCTCCCTTAGTTAAGTAAGAGACTGGCTCACCCTTCCAAAATTTTCTGTGATTTAAATAACCATTTCATATCTGGAAAATTAGCAAGCATTAAAATATTATAAAACCCAGAACTCTCAAGCTTGTGGTAGAATTGGTGCATTTGTTTAGTCACTTTGTATATCATTATGTTTTGCAATTAAAGCAATACTTCCAGCAAAAACTATTAAAATTGTCTTTGATTCATTAATTACTCTTTTAAAAATTTATACAAAGAAATAATTCAACAAAAGGCATAAAGATGTATCCTGAATGGCTGTCTATACTAATTTAAGAAAATTGTAAGTGATCTAAAAGCTAACAACAGAATAATTGTTTGCACAATTATAGTAAATCAACATTAGGGAACAGTAAGCAGCCATTTAAAATTATGAAAATAATAAATAAAAGAAATGACACATAGATAATCCAAAATGGAGAGGTAAAGTCCTCTACCTCTCCCTCAACTCACATTTGGCTTCATTCAGTGTACTTATGTTATTGTGCTACAGTCAGTATTGTGCTATCCATTTCTGATTCTATAATCAGATCTGTTGTACATTCTGTACTCCTTCAGCACCAAATCCCCAATCTCTACCTTCTTTCTCTCTCCTGACAACCTGTGTTATTAACTTTAACTCTGAAAGTTCACTCATTAATTTTAGATCATGTTAGTGAGACTATACAGTTTTGCCCTTTTGTTTCTGGCTAATTTCACTCAGCATAATGTCTTCAAGGTTCATCCACATTGTTACATGCTTAATGACTTTATTCTGTCTTACAGCTGTATAATATTCCATTGTATATATATATACCACAGCTCGTTCAGTCTCTTGTCCATTGATGGACATTTGGATTGTTTCCATCTCTTGGCAAACATAAATAATGCTGCTCTAAACATCAGAGTGAAAATGTCTGTTTGTATTCTTGCCTTCAGTTCCTCTGAATATATACCTAGTAATGGGATTATGGCTCATTCGGCACTTCTATACTTAGCTTCCTGAGGAACTGCCAAACTGCCTTCCAGAGCAGTTGTACCATTCCACATTCCCACCAATAAATGTAGATAGGAATTCTTTCTCCACATCCTCTCCAGCACTTGTGCTCTTCTGTTTTTTTGTTTGTTTGTTTTGTTTTATAATGGCCACTTTAGCGGGTCTGAGATGATATCTCATTGTGGTTTTTATTTGCATTTCCCTAACAGCCAGTGAAGTTGAGCAATTTTTCATATGCCTTTTAGTCATTTGTATTTCTTCTTCTGAAAAGTGTCTGTTCATGCCTTTTGCTGATTTTTAAATTGGGTTGTTCATCTTTTTGTTGTTGTAGTAGAATCTCTTTATATGTTATGGATATTAGACCCTTATCTGATATGCGGTTTCCAAATTGTCTCCCATTGCATAGGCTGCCTTTTTACTTTCCTGACAAAGTTCTTTGATGCACAAAAGTGTTTAATTTTGAGGAAATCCCATTTATCTATTTCTTTTTTCATTACTTGTACTTTGGGTATAAGGTCTAGGAAACCACCTCCTATCACAAGATTAATAGTTCCCTACATTTTTTTCTAAAAGTTTTATGATCTTAGATCTAATGTTTAGGTCTTTGATCCATTTTGAGTTGATTTTTGTATAGGGTGTAAGATATAGGTCCTCTTTCCTTCTTTCGGCATATGGATATCCAGGTCTCCAAACACCATTTATGAAGAGGCAGTCCCAGGTGGGTTGGTTTGACCACCTTATCAAAGATCAATTGTCCATAGATGAGAAAGTCTATTTCTGAACACTCAGTTCGATTCCATTGGTCAGTATATCTATCTTTATGCCAGTGCTATGCTGTTTTGACCACTGTAGCTTTGTAGCTTTGTAATATGCTTTTTGAGTCAGGTAATATGAAACCTCCCGTTTCATTTTTCTTAAGATTTTTTTAGCTATTTGAGACACCCTGCCCTGCCAAATAAACTTGGTTATTGTTTTTTTCTATTTCTGCAAAGTAAGTTGTTGGGATTTTAATTGGTATTGCATTGAATCTATAAATGAATTTGGGTAAAATTGACATCTTATCTGTATTTAGTCTTCCAATCCATGAACACGGTATGCTCTCTTCCATTTATTTAGGTCTTCTGTGATTTATTTTCACAATTTATAATAGTTTTGTGTGTACTGGTCTTTCGTGTCCTTAGTTAAATTTATTCCTATATATTTTATTCTTTTGGTTACTATTGTAAATGGATTTTTTTTCTTGATTTCCTCCTCAGATTGCTCATTACTAGTATATAGAAACTCTACTGATTTGGGGTATTGATCTTGTAACCTGCCACTTTACTGTTCTCATATATTAGCTCTAGTAGCTTTGCTGTGGATTTTTCAGGATTTTTTTTCAGCATATGGTATCATGTCATCTGCAAACAATGAAAGTTTTATGCTTTCTTTCTAATTTGGATGCCTTTTATTGCTTTTTCTTTATTCTAGCTATAACTTCCCACAGTACAATTGGATAACAATGGTGACAATGGGCATCCTTGTCTTGTTCCTGATCTTAGAGGGAAAGCTTTCGGTCTTCACCATTGAGTATGATGTTATCTGTGGGTTTTTCATATATTCTCTTTATCATTTGAGGAAACTCCCTTCTATTCCGAGGCTTTGAAGTGTTTTTGTCAAGAAAGGATGTTGAATTTTGTCAGATACCTTTTCTGCACCAATTGAGATGATCATGTAATTTTTCTCCTCTGATTGATTGATACAGTGTATTACATTAATTGATTTTCTTGTGTTGAACCACCCTTGCATACCTGGAATAAATACCACTTGGTCATGGTGTGTAATTCTTTTGATGTGCTGCTGGATTCGATTTGCAAATTTTTTTGCAAGATTTTGCAAAAATATATAGATACAAGATTTTTGCATCTATATTCATTAACGAGATTCATCTATAATTTTCTTTTCATATTGTGTCTTTATCTGGCTTTGGTATTACAGTGATGTAGGCGTCATGGAATGAGTTAGGTAACTTTCCCTCCTCTTTGTTGTCTTTGAAGAGTTTGAGCAGGATTGGCACTAATTCTTTCTTTTTTTTTAACTTTTTTTATTGTATAGTATAACATATATACAAAGCAAAGAAATAAAAAAGCGACAGTTTTCACTTTTGATTTATTATTATTTTCTCTACTTTTCTTTTCTCAATTTAATTGGTCTCTTTTCTTGATTATTTCCTTTTGTTTATTTTGGGGTTTGCTCTACTTTCTATACTTTAGCTGCATCCCACAAATTTTGATGGGTTTTATTTTGCTTTTCATTTAGTTCAAAATATTTTTAGTTCTCTTGAGACTTCTTCTTTGATACATGTGTTATTTAGTAGTATGCTATTAAATTCCCAAATATTTTGAGATTTTTTTCAGCTGTGTTTCTGTTGTTGATTTCTAGTATAATTCTATTGTCTGAGAGCATACTCTGCATGAATTCTATTCTTTTAAATTTGTTGAGGTATTTTTGTGGCCCAGGCTGTGGTCTATCTTGGTTAAATGTTCCATGTGAACTTGAGAAGAATGTATATTCTACTGTTTTGGCATAGAGTAGTCGATAAATGTCAATTATATCCATTGATTGATATTGCTGTTCAGTTCAACTATAACCTTACCGATTGTCTGCCTGCTGGACCTGTCCATTTCTGATAGGGAAGTGTTGAAGTCTCCAACTATTAAGGGTGAATTTGTCTATTTATCTTTGCAGTTCTATCAGTTCTTGTCTTGTGTAATTTGATTCTCTGTTAGGTGCATACTCATTAAAGATTGTTGTCTTGGAGAACTGACCCCTTTTTCATCATGTAATTAATGCCCTTCTTATCTCTACTTACTAACTTTGCTCTGAAGTCTTCTTTGTCTGAAAGTAATATAATTATTTCTGTTTTTTCTTAAATTAGCATTAACAGGGTATTCATTTTCCTATCCCTTTATTTTTGGTCTATTTGTGTCTTTATATTTAAAGTGGGTTTCTTGCAGACAATATGTAATTGAGTCATATATTTTTTATATCCACTCTAACAGCCTCTATCTTTTAACTGGTGTATTTAACCATTCACATTTAAAGTAATTATTGATATAGTTGGATTAATATCTGCCATGTTTGTAACAGTTTTCTATTTGTTGCACTTGTTTAAAAAAATATTTGTATTGCGATATCTTCATGCACCATACAGTCCACCAAAAGTAGACCATCAGTGGCTCACAATGTCATCACATAGTTGTGTATTCATCATCATGATCATTTTTAAACATTCGAATCACTCCAGAAAAAGAAAAAGAAAAAAGAAAAAACCCACACATCCCATACCCTTTATTCCTCCCTCTCATTACCACTTGTGTTGTAATATACTCAATCTTTTTAACACCCCCCGTATTATTTATTTATTTATGTACTTATTTTTTTACTCATCTGTCCATACCCTGGATAAAGGAAGCATCAGCTACAAAGTTTTCACAATCACACAGTCACTTTGTAAAAGCTATATAGTTATACAGTCTTCTTCAAGTATCAAGGCTACTGGAACATAGAAACAGTTTCAGGTACTTGCCTCCAGCCACTCCAATATACCATAAATTAAAAAGGGATATCTATGTAATGCATAAGAATAACCTCCAGGATAACCACTCAATTCTGTTTGAAATCTCTCAGCCACTGAAACTTTATTTTGTCTTATTTCTCTCTTTTCCTTTTTTGGTCAAGAAGGCTTTCTCAATCCCATGATTCCAAGTCTCAGCTCATCCCCAGGGAGAGTTACACCCCTGGGAGTCATGTCCCATGTAGGGAGAAGGGCAGTGAATTTACCTGCCAAGTTGGCTTAGAGAGAGAGAGGTTACATCTGAGCAACAAAAGAGATTCTCTGGGGGTGACCCTTAGGCATAATTATAAGTAGGCCTAGCTTGTCCTTTGCAGGAATAAGTTTCAAAGGGGTGAGCCCCCAATTCGAGGGCTCAGCCTATTACATTGGTTGTCCCCACTGCTTGTGAGAATATCAAGATTTCCCCAGATGGGGAAGTTTAACATTTTATCTTTTCTCCCAAGTCCCCCAAGGGGACTTTGCAAATACTTTTTTATTCTCTGCCCAAATAACTCTGGTATGTATCAAGGCATCACACTAATCTGTACAAACCAACAAGATCTCACTCCCTAGTCAAGATTCCATGTAATTATGGTGTTCAAATAAACCAGCCATACAAATTAAATTAGATAATATACTACCAAAAATAGAATTTTGCATGAAATAAACATCTCTTCCTTTGGTCTCTGTGCTAGTTTGAAGCTATTCTGTACCCCAGAAAAGTCATGTTTTGATCCTGATCCAAATTGTGGGGCAGTCATTTCTTTTAATCCTGATTCAGTATTGCAGGGTGGAAACTTTATATTAGATTACATTCCACAGAGATGTGGCACACCCCATTCTGAGTGTGACCTTTTGATTAAATGAAGGTGTGACTCCACCCACTCTGGGTGGGTCTTGATCAGTTTGCTGGAGTTTTTTGTAAAAGGGGAAACAGTTTGGAGAAACCTCAGAAATGACAGAGCTGACAGAGGAGAGCTGATGTAGATGTTTGGAGATAGAAACAGAAATAGCCTGGGTGCTAAGCAGGGACTCACAGAAATAGCTAGAACCTGAAGAGATTAAAATCTCTGGCCCTGGAAGATGCTAAACTATGAGATGAAACCCAGAAGAGCAGGATTGGGGATTGTAGGGTGTGCCAGTTTGAAAGGATTATATACCCTAGAAAAGCCATGTTTTAATCCTGATCCATCTCACAGAGGCAGCCATTTCTTTTCATCTCTAATTCAGGGCTGTAGGTTGGAAACTTGACAGGATTATCTCCACAGATATGGAGATGTGACTCACCCAGTTGTGGGTATTAATCTTTGATTAGAGGGAAATGTGACTCCACCTATTCCACATGGGTCTTGACTAGTTTATTGGAATCCTTTAAAAGAGGGAACCGTTTTAGAGAGAGCCACCAGAAGCAAGAGAGCCATGAGAATCATGAGAGCCCATGTAGCCAGAGACCTTTGAAGATGAAACAAGAAGCCTGGAGAGAAAGCTAGCAAACATCACCATGTTTGCCATGCGACTTTCTAGTTGAGAGAGAAATCCTGAATTTCTTCAGCCTTTCTTGAGTGTAGGTAACTTCTTGTCAGTGCTTTAATTTGGACATTTTTATAGACTTGCTTTAATTGGGACATTTTCATAGCCTTAGAACTATAAACTTGCAACTTAATAAATTTCCCCTTTTAAGTCATTCTGTTTCTGGTATATCCTATTCCAGCAGCTAGCAAACTAGAACATAGGGCAACTTTACACTTAGCTTTCTGAGAAACCACCAAAGCTCTTCCACAGTAGCTGTACCATTTTATATCCTACCAGCAGTAATAAGTGTTCTTTTTCTGCACACTTTCTCCAATACTTATCGTTTCCTGTTTGTTTAATACAGCCATTCTAATAGATGTGAAATGATATCTTATAATTTTGATTTGTATTCCCTAATTGCTAGTGAAGATGAGAATCTTTTCATTCTTTTTAGCCATTTATATTTCCTCTTTGGAAAAATGTCTATTCATATCTTTTGCCCATTTGTAAAAATTTTCTATTGTGAAATATATATACAAAAAAGCAATAAATATCATAGTGCATTTTAACAAGTCATTATAGAATAGGTTGCAGAGTGTGGTATGGGTTACAGTTCTACAATTTCAGCTTTTTCCTTTTAGTTGCTCTAAGACATGGGAGACTAAAAGAAATATCAATATAATGATTCAGTAGTCATAATCATTTGTTAAATCCTATCTTCTCTGTTATAACTCCTTTTCCTTTGATCCTTCTCCCAATCTTTAAGGGTATTTGGGCTATTCCCATTCTAACTTTTTCATGTTGGAAAGGGGTGTTGACAATATTGGATGGGGGATGGAATTAGGTGATGTTCTTAGAGAAGTTGGCCTCTCTGGGTTTCAGGGTGTATCTGGCCTAGGAACCATCTGGAGTTTGTAGATTTCTGGAAAGTAAACTTAATGCATGGAACTTTTGTAGAATCTCAGATAGAGCCCTATGTGTTCTTTAGGGTTTACAGGATGGTGTTGGTTGGGATTTGGCAAACCATGGCAATTAGCAATATCTAGCTGAAGCTTACATAATAGCCTCCGGAATAGCTTCTCTAGTCTATTTGAATGCTCTTAGCCACTGATACCTTATTTTGTTACATTTCTTTACCCCCTTTTGGTCAGAAAGGTATTGCCAGTCCCATGGTGCCAGCGCCAGGCTCATGTCCCATGTTGCCAGGGAGAATTTTACCCCTAGATGTCATATCCCACATAGTGGGGAGAGTAATGATTTTCCTTGCTGAGTTGGGCATAAGAGAGGTCATATCTGAGAAAAAAAAAGTGGTTCTCTGGAAGTAATTCTAGGCATAACTATAAGTAGTCTTGATTTCTCTGCTACAGAAATAGGTTTTGTAAGAACAAGGCTCAAGATCAAGGGCTTGGCCTATTGACTTGGGAGTCTCTAATGTTTGACACAGTATCAGGGTTTTTCACAGTTTAATAGTTCCATATTTTTTTCTCCAGTCCTCCAAGGGACTTTGCCAATACTTTTAAATAATCTTCCCAATATAGGCTGGGATATATCTGGGTGTTATATTAAGCTATACAGAATTACAAGCCCTTATTCCCATTCTGGGCTCCATGTGTTTGGGTTGTTTAAATGAGCTATCCAGACAAGTTGAGTTAGTTTATGTGCTACAGAAAATTTAGGTTTTGGACAAAATAAACCTCTCTTCTTTTGACCTCATACAGTAAGTGAAGTTCTAAAATATAGAAAATGTCATCCTTAACCCTGTATTCTTATTTACCTTAGTCCTGACTCACTTGGCTTCATTCTTATCACTAATTGAAGTCTGATCTCTTTTTTGGTTTCTTTAACAGTTGTTGTATGTAGCAATGATGATTTTCAGAGCTGCAGAACCCTAACTTTGAGACTTAGATGTCCCACACTGTGTCGGTTTGAAAGGATTTATGCATCCCAGAAAAGGCTTGTTTCCATCCTAATCCCATTTTGTAAAAGCAAGTATCTTCTAATCCCCATTCAGCACTACAGGTTGATTAGATTATCTCCACAGAGACCGTGACTCAATCAAGTTTGGGTATTAAAGTTGATTAGGTGGAGACATGTCTCCACCCATTTCAGGTGGGTCTCGATTAGTTTACTGTAATCCTATAAAAGAGGAGACATTTTGGAGAGAGTTCCCTTTTGAGAACAAGGAGAGAACCACAGAAAGCCACAGTAGAGCCAAGCAGAGCCACAAGGCAGAGAGTCCATGCCACCAGAGACATTTGGACATGAAGAAATAAAACACCCCTGGTGGAGCACCATGAAACAAGAAGCTGGGAGAGAGAGCTAAGGGATTTGCCATGTGCTCTTCCAGTTGAAAGAGAAACCCTGAACTTCATTAGCCTTTCTTGAGTAAAGGTAACCTCTTGTTGGTGCCTTAGTTTGCACATTTTTGTAGACTCTCTTTAATTGGAACATATCCTCGGCCTTTGAACTGTAAACTAGCAACTTATTAAATTCCCCCTTTGAAAAGCCTTTCTGTTTCTGGTATATTGCATTCTGGCAGCTAGCAAATAGAACACACACATACCCAAATTTCCAGGGAAATACCAGATTATATGTATATAACACAGCATCTCGAAATTTAGAAAAAACATTTGCAGTGCCGGACTAAATGTGACTGCTATAAAAGCTAATAATCTAGGCCCCAGTTTTCTTATAAGTATTTTCTTAAAGAGACCATACAATATTTCTTCTTTTGTTTCTGGCTTATTTTGTACCACATTATGTCCCCAAGGTTCATTCACCTCATTTTATGCACATGACTTCTTTCCTTTCTGTAGCCGCCCGATATTCTATCATGTGTATACAGTTTGCCATTCTACTTCCCAGTCAATGTATCCTTCAGATACCTCCATCCATTGGGCATCATAGATAATGTTCAAAGTAAATAATTCATGTCCCACATTAACCTCACTTAGTTGTACGCTCAACAACACTCTTAATTTTAGGTAATTTTCATTACTCCAAAGAGAAAAAGAACAGAAAAACATACCCCCACCAAATAGCAAATCAAACCTCCCCTTAACTCCTGTTCTCCACCTACACCCCTTCCCCCGCCCCCCACAATTATTTGTCCCTGGTATTGCTTTGGTACTGCTGATGTCTTCCTGTTAACTATAGGCCATGGCATGCAATAGTAGTTTCCCCCCATATCCCTCTTTTATAGACTCTTTGTATAAGATTCATACCTCTGAAGTAGTTCATGCAAGAACTAATTTATATTTGTAGTGTTAATTGGTGGGATACGTGGCTCTCTACAACTCCTTTCAATCATGTTCACCTTCAATATGGTATATTACTATAAATCCACTAATAAACTGCCGTAACTTCTATTCATTCCCTTATATTTAAGTTCTACCTCATTAGCTAACCGTTCACCCATCTCTAGCTTCTGTATATCTCTAGATCCCCTATATTCTACATGTTAAGCCTCTGAGTTTACCTTTACCAGGGTCATAATAGCAAAATCATAGAAAAAAGTTTCTATCCTTTTGTGTCTGGCTTATTTCACTCAGCATTATGTCCTCAAGGTTCCTCCATGTTGTCACATGCTTCAGGACCTTATTTCATCTTACTGCTGCATAATATTCCATGACATGTATATACCATGTTTTGTTTATCCACTCATCTGTTGATGGGCTCTTGGATTGTTTCCATCTTTTGGCAATTCTGAATAATGTTCCTGTGAGCATCAGTGTGCAAATGTCTGTTTGTGTCACTGCTTTCAGTTCTTCTGAGTATATAACAAGTAGTGGTATTGCTGGGTCATAGGGCAACTTGACACTTGGTTTTCTGGGTAAATGCCAAACTGCTTTCCACAGTGTTTGGCCTATTTTTTTCTTGAGTTTTCTGTCTTTTTATTGTTGTAGTTGTAGAATTTCTTTATGTGTTCTGGATGTCAAACTCATTAGATGTGTGGCTTCCAAATATTTTCTGCCATTGAATTGGCTGCCTTTTCACCCTTTTGGCAAAGTCCTTTGAGGCACAGAAGTATTCAGTTTTGAGGAGTTCCCATTTATCTATTTTTTTCTTTCATTGCTTATGCTTTGAGTGTAAGGTTGAGGAAATTACTGCCTACCACTAGGTCTTAAGATGTTTCCTTATATTTTCTTCTATAAGTTTTATGGTTTTGTCTCTTATATTGAGGTCTTTGATCCATTTTAAGTTAATTTTTATATAAATTTATAATAGTGAGTTAGAGGTCCTCTTTCATTCTTTTAGATATGGATATCCAGTTCTCTCAGCACCATTTATTGAAGTGATGGTTCTGTCCCAGTTGGATGGACTTAGGAGCCTTGTTAAAAATAAACTGACCATAGATTTGATGGTCTATTTGTGAACTACCAATTTTATTCCACTGATCAATATGTCAGTCTTTATGCCAGTGCCATGCTGTTTTGACTACTATAGCTTTATAATATGCTTAAAGATCAGGAAGTGTGATCCCTCCCACTTCCTTCTCTCTCTCTCTCTCTCTCTTTTTTTTTTGAGTTGTTTTTGGCTATTTGAGACCCTTACCCTTCCAAATAAATTTGATAATTAACATTTCCACTTCTACAAAGTAGGGTGTTGGAATTTGGTTGGTATTGCATTAAATCTATAGATCAATTTGGGCAGAACTGACATCTTAATGACAGTTAGCCTTCTAATACATGAGCACAGAATGTCTTTCCACCTACTTAGATCTTCTTTGATTTCTTTTAAAAATGTTTTATAGTTTTCTGTATATAGGTCCTTTATAGCCTTGGTTATGTTTGTTCCCAGGTATTTGATTCTTCTAGTTGATTTGTGAATGGAATTTTTTTTCTTGATTACCTTCATAGATTCCTCATTACTGGTGTATAGAAACATTGCTGATATTTCTGTGTTGATCTTGTATCCCACCACTTTGTTGAACTCCTTTATTAGGTCTAGTAGTTTTGTTATAATTGTTTTGGGGCTTTCTAAATATAGGATCATGTTGTTTGCAAATAGTGACAGTTTTACTTCTTCCTTTCCTATTTGAATTTCTTTTTCTTCCCTCGTTGCTCTAGCTTGAACTTCTAGCACAATATTGATTAACACTGGTGATAGTGGGCATCCTTGTCTTGTTCCCAATCTTAGAGGGAAAGCTTTCCATTTTTCACCATTAAATACAATGTTAGCTGTGGTTTTTTCATATATGCTCAATCGTTTTGAGGAAATTTCCTTCTCTTTCTATTTTTCAAAGTGTTTTATCAGGAAAGGATGCTGGATTTTGTCAAATGCCTGCCTGCATCAGTAGAGATGATCATGTGGTTTTCCCTTTCGATTTGTTTATATGATGTGTATTACGTTAATTGATTTCCTTGTATTGAATCACCCTTGCATACCTGGGATAAAACCCACTTGGTCATGGTGTATAATTCTTTTAATGTGCTGTTGGATTCAATTTGCAAGTATTCTGCTGAAGATTTTTGCATCTATATTCATTAGAGAGATTGGTCTGTAGTTTTCTTTTTTATAGTTTCTTTATTAGGCTTTGGCATTAGGGTGGTGTTAGCCTCCTAGAATGAGGTAGTGTTCCCTCTTCTTTCAACTTTTTGGAAGAGTTTGAGCAGGATTGGTATTAATTCTTCTTTGAGTACTTGTTAAAACTCACCTGTGAAGCCATCTAGTTCTGGGCTCTTCTTTGTTGATAGATTTTTGATGACTGATTGAATCTCTTTACTTGTGATTGGTTTGTTGAGGTCTTCTATTTCTTCTTGAGCCAGTGTTAAGTCGTTTATGTGTCTCTAGGAAATTGTTCATTTCACTTAAGTTGTCTAATTTGTTGGGATACAGGTTTTCATAGTATCCTCATGATCTTTTTTATTTCTTTGTGGTCCATGGTAATGACACCCTTCTCATTTCCAATTTTATTTGTATCATCTATCTTTTTGTCTTTGTTAGTCTAGCTAAGAAATTCTCAATTTTATTGATCTTCAGAGAACCAAATTTTGGTTTTATTGATTTTCTCTATTATATATTTTTTCTCAGTTTCATTTCTTTCCTCTCTGATCTTTGTAATTTCTTTTCTCCTCCTTGTTTTGGAATTCGTTTGCTTTTCTTTCTCTAGTTTCCCGAGTTTCATTTAAGTCATTTGCTTTAGCTCTTTCTTCCTTTTTAATGTAAGTATTTACAGCTATAAATTTCCCTCTCAGGACTGCTATTGTTGCATCTCATAAGTTTTGATATGTTGTGGTCTCATGTTCACTCATTTTGAGATACTTACTGATTTCTCTTGGAACTTCTTTGACCCACTGATAGTTGACAAACACGTTGTTTAACTTCCATACATTTGTACATTTTCCAGTTCTCAGGCTGTCATTGATTTTCAGCTTCATTCCATTATGATCAGAGAAAGTGTGTATTAGTTAGGGTTCTCTAGAGAAACATAATCAACAGGGAGCACTCACAAATATAAAATTTATAAAAATGTCTCACGCAACCACAGGAATGCGGAGTCCAAGATCCACAAGGCAGGTTGTGCAGCCAATGCTTCCAATGGAGGGTCTGGATGAACTCCACAGGAGAGGCTCACCAGCTGAAGCAAGAAGAGAGCCTGTCTCTTCTGAATCCTCCTTAAAAGGCTTCCAGTGATTAGATTGAGCATCACTCATTGCAGAAGACACTCCCCTTGGCTGATTACAAATGGAATCAGCTGTGGATGAAGCTGACTTGATCATGATTTAATTCTATGAAATGTCCTCATTGCAGCAGACAGGCCAGCACTTGCCCACCCAGACAAACAGGTACCACCACTTGGTCACGTTGACACATGAACCTGACCATGACAAAGTGCTTTGTATAATTTCCTTCTTTTAAAATTTATTAAGACCTGTTTTTGCCCCAGCATTTGTCTATCCTGAAGAATGTTCCATGAGCTCTTGAGAAGAATGTATATCTTGCTGTTTGGGGGTGCAATGTTCTATATATATTTGCTAGATCTAGTTCTTTTATCACATTATTTAGGTTCTTTGTTTCCTTATTAATCCTTTGTTTAGCTGGTCTATCTATTCAACCAGGTTGTGTGTGATGTCTCCCTCTACTATTGTAGAGACATATATCACTCCCTTCAGTTTTGCCAATGTTTGCCTCATGTACTTTGGGGCACCTTGATTATTTGCATAGCTATTTATGATTGCTATTTCTTCTTGGTGAATTGCCCCTTTTAGTAATATATAGTTCAATGTTTGTCTTTTATGATATTTTTACATTTAAAGTCTATTTTATCTCTTATTGGTATGGCTACCCCAGCTTTTCTGGGGGTCATTGCTTATGGGAAATATCTTTTCCCATCCTTTTACTTTCAACTTATTTGTATCTTCCAGTCTAAACGGAGTATCTAGTAAGGATCATACTTTTTATTCCTTTTGGCAATCAGTGGCTTTTGATTGGGGAGTTTAGTCCATTAATAGTCAATATTTTTCCTGTAAAGGCCATTCTTACTTCTACTATTTTATCCTTTGGCTTTAATTTGTCAGATCTATGGGTTTTTTTTTGTTTTGTTTTACATTTTATCCTTTTTGTTGCCTTTACTGATAATGTTCACTTCTGTACTTTCTTTCAAGCTTCCCTCTTCTGTCTTATTTTTCCTTTGAGCAGGCAGAACTTCCTTTAGTATTCATGTAGGGCAGGTCATTTGTTAATGAACTCTTTCAGCTTCTGTTTATCTGTGAATATTTTAAACTCTCTCCCATTTTTGAAGGACTGCTTTACTGGATAAAGAATTCTTGGTTGGAAATTTTTCTCTTTTAGTATCTTAAATATATTATATTACCTCCTTCTTGCCTCTGTAGTACCTGATGAGAAGTCAGCACTTAGCCTTATGTGGCTTCCTTGTATGTGGTGAATCAGTTTTCTCTTGCTGCTTTCACAATTCTCTCCTTCTCTTTGGCATTTGTCTGATTAATATGTGTCCTGAATTGGGTCTATTTAGATTTATTCTATTTGGAGTATGTTTGGCTTCTTAAATCATATATATGTCTTCTATAAGGGTTGGGATATTTTCAGCCAATATTTCCTCAGAGTCTTCCTGGCCCTTTTCTCTTCTCGTCTCCTCCTGGGGCACCTTTAGTGCATATATTTGTGTGCTTGGTGTTGTCAATAATTTTCCTGCAACTCTGCTCAAATTTTTTTCAATTTCTTTCTCCATTTGTTCTTTTGTCTGTTTGAATTCAGTTGTTCTGTCTTCTAGCTCACTTATCCTTTCTTCTGCCTCTTTAAATTTGCTGTTGTGTTTCTCCAGTGTATTTTTAATTTCATCTGCGTTGTCTTTCATGGTTGTAAGATCTATTATTTTTCTATATATTCTTTCAAGTTCTTCTTTATGTTCTCTTAGAGTTTTCTTAATACCTTTTATCTCTTCAGTCATGTTGTTGAAGTCATTTAGGAGATTTATTTGAACATCTTTGATTAGTTCCAAATTATGTATCCTCTCCAACTTTTAAATTTGATCACTGGCTTGGCCAATCTTTTTGTTTCTTAGTATGACATGTAATTTTTTGCTGATATCTGGGCAGCTGACTATTTAGACAAGATTACTTTCAAAATTGGTTTCCCTCTCTTTTCTATGATTTTTTTTTTAATTTGCATATGGGCAGGAGGCACCAGGGATCGAACTCCAGACCTCCAGCACGGCAGGTCGGAGCTCTGCCTGCTGAGCCACGGCAGCCACCCTCTATGATTTTTTTTTTGATTGGGTTCACTTTAAAGGTCTTCTTTGGCAGTTAGTTCATCTGTATTTCTCATCCGAAACAGGGCCAAGAGTGTAGACAAGTTCCAAGGGGCCCTGGGTGGGGGTTAGGAAAGCAACTTTCCAAGACTGCATTTCCCAGCCTTTCTGAATATGATACTCTTTGGCAACCTGTTACCCACAGTCCTACAAAAGTAAGTTTTTTGTTTGTTTGTTCATTTTTTGCACTCTGTCCCTCTGTTTCTAAGGTGGGTAGAAATAATGAGACGGTGGTGTTGCTGGTGCCTGTCTAGAAAGGACCAAAGCTGTGGGACCCCATGGTCCAATTTACCAACCAACAGTTGGATCAGAACAGTGCCTCATTCCCCTTTGTTACCTGATAGGAGGGCTTACCCAGCTCTCCCAGTCTGCAGCAGCCAAGTGGCAGTATCTACGCCTACTTGAAGTCATTGGCCTCGAGGGTGGGAGATGTGTGAATGGAGCCATGGTGGAGATGAGTCACTCAGTACAGTTTCTCTGTGTGTGGGAACAGTGGTGGTTGCTGCAGGCACCCGGGGCTCCTGCCTGGAAGGGATCAAATCTGTGGGACCCAAAGGGCCAACAGTTGGATCAGAACTCGGTTGTATCCTCCTTTTTCCCTAAGGGAAGGTCCTCCATTTCCCTCCCAGTCTGCAGCAGCCAGCCAGGTGAAAACCAGGCTTACCTGAAGCTGCCAGGCTTACCTGGAGCTGCCAGCCTTCAGGTTGGATGATGGGCACTGGAAGCTGCATCTGAATTCAGTCACTCACCACAGTTTTTCTGTGGCATTTTCTCTGTTTCTTCATCCAACTCTTCCTTGTATGTTGCAATGGTCCTTCCCTGAACCACTGCTTTGGACAGTCGTCAGAACCCACTTCATTAGACAGTTTCTGCCTATTCTCTAGGTGTTTTTGGTGGAGGAGTGATTTCTGCCTCTCCTTCAACCACCATCTTCCTGGAAGTTCTCTCCTTTATTTATTTATTTTTTGCATGGACAGGCAGCGTGAATTGAACCTGGGTCTCTGGCATGGCAGGCGAGAAATCTGCCGCTGAGCCACTGTTTCACCCCCCTCTCTCCTTTACTTTTGAAGGATAATTTTGCTGGATATAGACTTCTAGATTGTTGCTTTATTCATTCAATGGTTTTATATATTTCACTCTGCTCTCTTCTTGCTTGAATGGTTTTTTAATAAAAGTCTGATATAATTCTTATCTTTGTTCCTCTACAGGTAAGGCATTGTATGTTTTGTTTTTCCTTATATATTTCAAGATTTTCTCTTTGTCTTTGGTTTTCTACAGTTGAATACAATATATCTATGTGTAAAGTTTTGGGTAGTTATCCTGCTTAATGTCCAGTGAGCTTCCTGATTTTTTATTGGCATCTGTCATTAATTTTGGTAAACTTTGATAATTTTGGAAAATTATCAGCAACTATTACTTCAAATATTTCTTGCTCTTTTCTCTTTTTCTTCTCCTTCTGGTATTCCTATTACACATTTTTTACTCCTTTTCTAATTGTCCCAGCATTCTTGGATATTATGTTGTTTTTTCATTCTTTTTTCTCTTTGCATTTCAGTTTGGGAACTTTCTATTGGCCCATCTTCTGTCCCACAGATTCTTTCCTCAAACATGTCCAGTCTACTGATATTTCCATCGAAGGATTTCAACCATATAGTATTAAGGCCCACCTTATTCAATTTGGGTACACCTTAATGTAAAAATTTTCAAGGGTCCTATATACAAATATAGACCAGAGTTGGAACCTGAACATGCCTTGTGTGTGGGATATGATTCATTCCCCAATGATATTAGTCATAGTTATTATAAATACCCAGATAATTCCAAAATCTATTTCATATCTGAGTCTGATTCTGATACTTGCTTTGTATCTTCAAACAATATTTATTCTTGCCATTTAGCGTGTCTAGTATTTTTTTGTTGTTGAAAGCTGGACATGTTCCACTGAGTGATGGGAACTGAGGTAATTAGGCTCTTAGTGTAATTTTTATGTTAATCTGGCTAGGATCTTGGCTATGTTTAATGTCTGTTGTATTATAGGTGCCAGAGGTTTCAGTTTCCTTGTTTTTTCCCTCTCCATTGTTGTCTGTGGGTTTCCCTAACAGCTCCTACTTAAATAGAGTGTGCATCTTGAAGCTCTCTCAGTTGTAATCCACTGTTATTATGTTACATCCTTGTTGATGTTGTAGTAAGGTATTGGGGATGGGAAGTGTTATATAATCTCATTAAACCTAACTTTGTCTCAGTGGACCTGACACCCTGCACCCACTAAACATTTTGAAGTGTTCCTTAGTCTTTTTTTTTTTTTTTTCTCTTTTATGTGAGACAAGAAGGCTGGGGTGGGTAGATTGTAGTTGTCTGACTGATCTTACTCCAGATTCGATAAGGTTCTGATAAAGTAGTTTTCCTTAGAGAACTGATCTTTGAGTGGAAAATCTCTAGGCATATTTCAAAATGGTTACTTCTTCCTCCCTGCCCAAATCATGAGAGAATTGTTCTCTGATTTTCACTTGGAAAACCTGGTGAGTCTCCTGGAGGTAAAATACTTGAGAGTATGGGACACCCCTAAGACTGGCCCCCTGGAAGTTTTTAACTCTAAAACTTGTTCCCATTTAGCCTCCAACAACTTATCAAAGTTATCATTTCAGTGATCTTACCAGTTACTGTCTCCAGCAGTTTCTGCTCCTGCTATGCTGATCTTGGTTGTAATTTTATATATCTCACTTTCTGTCCAGATTTTGGGGTAAGAAGTTTGTTCTGTGACTTCAATTATCTGATGGATCTAAGAAAAGTCATTGAAATTCAGTTTGTTCAACTTCAGTATAGTTTTGAGGATGGGAGTGACAACTTCCAAGTTCTTTACATGCCAAGGCTGAAATCAGAAGTCCTTATTGACTGAGTTTTTCATTATTGAAATGGGGTATTGACGCCTACAACTAGTAATGTAGAACTGTATTTTCCCCTTCAATTCCCCTTCAA
>PVIY010010308.1:0-63444 GCA_004026745.1 Myrmecophaga tridactyla
CCTTAAAGGTTTGCAAATTCCAGCTTCCTAGGTTTCTACTGAAATCATTCAACATGGCTTTTAAATGTATTTATAGTGCCTATTATATGCCCTGTGCCATGGTAAATATCATAGCAGTTGAAGAATGAGCCCTGCTTAAAGTATGAACATGGAGGCAAGAGACATAATTGTAAGGCAATTTATAATAATATATGACATAGCATGGTATGTGGTATATGTAAATGTTGAAGGAATTTCAAAGAATGAAAAATAATTTGTGACCCCTAATGGTGGTTTTACGTTTGCTTATATGAGGCAGAGGCTGTTGGTGTTCATCAATAACTGTGTTCTTTTTGTCTTCCTGGCCCATGTCAGATCTGTTTCCTAGTTTCTCATGCAATTAAATGTGGCCCTATGTCTTCATGCTGGCCAATGGAATGTGAGCAGGAGTGACAGGCACCACTTCTAGGCATGGGCCACAAAAACCTCCCAGGTGTAATCTTTTGCTATCCATCCAATTGCTGAATAGAGAGGACTTGTAGGACAATGAAAAGAGTGGAGCCATAAGATGAAAAAAACTGGATCCCTGGATGGCTATATGGAGCAGAGTCACTCTCCCTCCTTTTCCTATGTCCTCCTTTCCCTCTCCCCCTCTTTTCCCAGCCATTTCTTTTACTTCCTCCCTTGCCCCATCCTTCTGCTAGCCCACATTGTACTATGAAAAAGAGAAATAAGCTTTTATTATCTTAAACAACTTGGATTTCAGAGTTTATTTATTGCAGCAGCTGGAGTGGTTTACCTACATAATATACAAAAGGATATACCCTATGGGATATTTCCTTATGGAGATACCCTGCTTGTCCGAGAACATTTCCCCTCCTCTACAAATGGGAGCGAACCCTACTGCTAAATTTATACTATGAGATGGTGAATCTCCCTTTCCCAAAATGAACCAGAGTCTTTCTCCTGGAAATTAGGACTAAGATTTAGTTAGTCCCTGCTAAGTGCTCGAACTAGAATGTCAGGCAACTTAAAAGGTATCTAGTGGTCCTTTCCTACTAAAAGCGTAGAGATGTAGAGGTAAGTGCAGAAATAGAGGGAAATCAAATGGATGAAAGATCACTTGGCTCCAGAGAGATACAGTAAGAATGTGATGAATTAAGTAGCTTTTTGATTTCTGATACCTTTCCAGTTCCTGGTTCTCATCCCTTCTGAGGGCTAGTCACTTACTGTTCCTGTATCTTTATAATAAATTACCCCTTTAGGAAGGTTTCTCCTGCTTGCAATAAAAAGAAGCTTCACTGAACTCACATGTAAGGGAATAGATAGAAGTGAAGGCAGTTCACTAGTGGGTCTATAAGTAACATTACCATATTGAAGGTGAACATGATTGAAAAGGGTGGTATAGCCTTATGTGTCCCACTGATTAATACTACAAATAAAGATAAATTCTTGCATGAACTACTTCAAAGGTATGATTTCTACACAAAGAGTGTTTAAGTTCAGAGTATGGGGGAAAACTGTTATTGCATGCTATGGTTTAACAGGAAAACATCAACAGTACCACAGCAATGCCAGGGGTAAATAATGAGGGGAGGGACAAGAGTTAAGGGGAGGTTTAGATCTCCTATTTGGTGATGGCGTGCTTATTAGTTATCTTTCTCTTGGGAACAATGAAATTATCTAAAATTGGAGAGTATTGATGGACTGTGGACTTTGGGCGCTATACATGATGCCTAATGAATGCAGCTGGCTAAAAGATGCACTGACTGAGAAGTAGATTGGTGAAGGATGGTATATACATATAATTGAATATTGTGCTGCTACAAAAAGGAATGAAATTGTGAGGCATGAAGCATTGTGAATGAACGTGTGGGACATTTGGTGAGTCAAAATCAGCTAGAAACAAAAGAGCAAACATTGTACGGTCTCATTTAGAAAACGCTTATAAGAAAACAGGGGTCTAGATTGCAAGCCTTTATAGCAGTTAGTCCTGAGTGGTAATTATTATCTCTGGATTTTTAGATTTGTTTTATATATGTATAACCTGGTATTTAATGATGAGAATGAAGCCGATCAGGTCAGGATTAAGGTAATTCAGAACACAGGGGTAAAGGAGACATTGTCTATATTTTAGAACTTCATCAACTCTTTGGGACCAAAGGAAGAATGGTTTATTTTGTCCAGAACTTAAATCTTCCTGTAGCACATAATCTAACTCAACCTGCCTGGAAAGCTCATTTAAGCAATTGAAACACAGGGAGCCAAGAATAAGAATGAGCACCTTTAATCCTGTATTGCTTAATGTAATGCCTGGATACATCCTAGAATATATTAAGCAGATAATCAAAAAGTATTGGCAAAGTCCCTTGTGGAATGGGATAAAAAATATGGAACTATTAAACTTTACCACTGGGGAAACACCTGATACTGTGTCAAACATTAGGGACACTAAAATCTATAGGCCAAGCCCTTGATCTTGACACTTGCTCTTGTGAAGCTTATGTATGTAGCAGTAAGTTTAGCCTACCTATAGGTATTACCTGTAGGAAGAATTATTTCTGGAGGACCTTTTTTGTTGCTCAGATGTGGCCTCACTCTCTCTAAGTCCAACTCTGTATGTGAAATCATTATCCTCCCCACTATGTGGGACATGACATCCAGGGATAAAAGTTGCCCTGGTGGAGTGGGAGGTGACTCCCAGGGATGAGTCTGGCCCTGGCACCGTGGGATCAACAATGCCATCCTGACCAAAAAGGGAGAAAGAAGTGTAACAAAGTATCAGTGGCTGAGAGAGCTCAAATAGAGTCAAGAGGCTACTCTGGAGGTCACTCTTATGCAAGCTTCAGTTAGACATTGCTACCTATAATAACTTGCCAAACCCCAACCAAAACCATTCCAGCCAATCCTAAAGAACACCTCAGGCAATATATAAGATTTCGCAAAGGTCCCATGCACTAAGGTAATTTTCTAGAAACCTACAACTTCCAGATGGCTTCCTGGACCAGATAAGTCCTGAAACCTAGAGGGCCCCAGCCTCTCCAGAACATCAACTAGTTCCATCTCCCTACCCCATATTACTGACAGCTCCCGCCCCAACATGAAAATGTTAGAATGGGCATAGCCAAAATACCCCTAAAGAGTGGGAGAAAGACCAAAGGTCTTGATGGTGGAGTTATATGGAGAGAGTCGAGTTTAACAAATGAGTATAATTGCTTAATCACTGAATTGATTTTTTTGTCTCCAGTATCTCAGAGCAGCTAGAAGTAAAAATCTAAAATTGTAACCCATACCAAACTCTGAAATCTGTTCTACAACTAATTGTTGTGCTGTGCGTTGAAATTTATTGGGTTTTTTTTTTGTGTGTGTGTGTGTTATTTTTCAGAAAAAAGGAAAAAAAGTCTATTGTGATGATAAAAAATATCTATTCCTTCTAGCCTCCTATGTTCTGGAGCAGCTAGAAGGAAAAATCTGAGATGATGGTATGGTACCCCATGACAAACTCTGGGATCTGTTCTGTAACTACTTGTTGAAGAGTACTTTGAAAACTATTGCTTTTTTCTTTCTTTGTTTTGTATATATGTTATTTTATACAATTTAAAAAGTTAAAATTTTTTTTAAAAAGAAGCTTGACTAAGATGCTATATATTTTTGAAGTATTTTGCATATAATGCAAGGTAATGTAGTATAGAAGGGAAAAGTGCCAGTCTGCCAGATTTATGTTCTAGATGTCCTTGCCACTTACAGGTCAGTATGACCTCAACATGTCCTAACCTCTTTGAACCTCAGTTTCATCATCAGTAAAATGCAGGGTGGAACTAGATGATGTCTAATAGCACTCACAACTCTATATTCTTTGATTTTTTTCATATGATTCTGAATTTAACCATGTAAAATAGGCAGGACAAGTATTTTCTCCATTTTACAATCAAGTTAACCAATTTATCAGAGATAGAGTTCCTGATGGAAACAAGGCCCAGTAGTATCCCATGGACTGGGGCTGGAATGGTGGGGCAGTGTAAAAGATTGTAATTTTTTTGTGTTCACTGTTTCTAAAAAATAAAAGGAAACTCAAAAATGAGATCCTACTTTGCAAAAAAAAAAAAAACAAAAAACTTTTTTGGTCTTTCTCTATACATGCACAGCCTCAATGACTCGTGCACAATTTTTATCAGGTGAAATCATGTCAGTGTGAACCAAGGAGAAGTTCTAAAGGGAATAATGTCACAAGTAAGCATTTTGCAGCCAGGGTTATTTTAACTTAGGAATAATTCTGTTCCAAAAGGTTAAAGTTTTGCCTCAAAGTTAAAGAGCAGGTTAGCAGCAGAGGTAGACACAATCCAGTCTTCTACCACAGGACTCTGGGCCCTCTACCACGTGGAAAGGTTTCAGAGAGCAAGGTCAAGATCAAGGAGATGGTTCTTCCCATAAGGCAGGACGAGGTGATTGCTAAAAATGGTTCACTATTCACTTGACCCAGAAAACCCTACAAAATCATGCAAATCGAGAGGTTCAAATCTTCATGTTCATTTTAAGAACACCCGAGAAACTGCTCAGGCCATCAAGGGTATGCATATTCGAAACGCCACCAAGTATCTAGAATACGTCACTTTACAGAAGCCATGTGTTCCATTCCATCTACAATGGTGGTGTTGGTAGGTGTGTGTGGTAGTTAGATTCAGTTGTCAACTTGGCCAGGTGAAGGCACCTAGTTCTGTTGCTGTGGACATGAGCCAATGGTACCTGAACCTCATCTGTTGCTCATTACATCTGCAGTTGGCTAGGAGGCATGCCTGCTGCAATGAATGACATTTGATTTAATTGGCTGGTGCTTAAATGAGAGAGCTCAACTTAGCACAGCCCAAGCAGCTCCGCATACCTCATCTCAGCACTCGCAGCTCAGCCCAGGCCTTTGTAGATGCAGAAAGGAATCACCCCAGGGAAAGTTGTTGGAACCCAGAGTCCTGGAGAGAAGGCCAGCAGAGATCGTCCTGTGCCTTCCCACGTAAGAAAGAACCTCAGATGAAAGTTAGCTGCCTTTCCTCTGAAGAACTAATGAAATAAATCCCCTTCTAATAAAAGCGAATCTGTCTCTGGTGTGTTGCATTCTGGCAGCTAGCAAACTAGAACAGTGTGCCCAGGCCAAACAGTGGGGATGGACGCAGGGTCAGTGGCCCAAAAAGAGTACTGAATTTTTGTCACACATTCTTAAAAATGCAGAGAGTAATGCTCAACTTAAGGGTTTAGATGTAGATTCTCTGGTCACTGAGCACATCCAAGTGAACAAAGCCCCTAAGATGCGCTGCAAGACTTATAGAGCTCATGGTTTAATTAACCCATACATGAGCTCCCCTGGCCACATTGTGATGATCCTTACTGAAAAAGAACAGATTGTTCCTAAACCAGAAGAGGAGGTTGCACAGAAGAAAAAGATATCCCAGGAGAAACTGAAGAAACAAAGACTTACAGCTTGGGAATAAATTCAGTTTAAAATAAATACAAATGAAAGCTAAAAAAAAAAAAGATCAAGGAGATCTCAATTTTCTCTTAGTAGCCATTCTTGATTAATATGAAGCCCCAGAGTCATTGCAACAAAATCAGAACAATGCCATATGACAAACTTCTATTAAGGCAAACAACATGTACATGAAGTTCTGTCTGCTTTCCCACATTTGATCACTCAAACATGTGCCCTGAATAGTTAGAAAATGCCCCTGGCAGCTTAAATATTGCCTTTTCCTATATATCTCTACTCTTAGCAAGCACCCTTGGGATTTGCTGTCTAGTGACCATTTGTCAAACCGCTGACATTCAATGTCATCCTTCTTCACTGGCAACCTCTCTTGGGAGAGGTACTCTGCCACGGGCCCTGAGCATCCCTGCACTTTTTTGCTAAGTGTGCCAGACTACAAGACTTATCATTTTCCTGATGCTAATCAGTTTTTATAGTCTCATAGGAATTAAATAGGTCAAAGCAACTATACTGACTGTGGTGTAATTGCCTGTGACTCCCCAGAAAGGAGGGGAGACTGGCTTGTTTGCCACTTGCTCAAAAAGTGCTGGGGCCTTGACCCAGGGTTCCTTTTCTGTAACACAAATCACTGGATGTATAGGTGTCATCTGGACCCATTACACTGTTCCCTTGGTACTTGAGCTAATGCTCATTCTATTCACTATGCTACGAATAATAAAATTCGCTATCTTTGACCAGTAGTTTCATGTCTTCTGCAGCATCCATGAAACAGTAACAAGCTAATTTGTTAGTTTGCAAGTGGCCTTCACAGTTCTTGCATTCTCTTTTCCACTTTCGCACTCATCCCACAGCTTCCCAATGTTTGGTCTTCTGGAGCATGTGTTTATTTGACTTTTGGAATATGCAGAGAAGATAAAGATCTGCAAAAGTCAAGGACTTCAAAGCTCTGGGCTCTTCATTCATCATTCATTCCACAAGCACAACAAATGTGTGTACAAAGGATCACTGAAATTCACAAGAGCAGATGGCAACTCTTTTAGGAAAGTCCAGGAAGGTTGCAGGATAACTGGGATTTGAAGTATGAGTAGAATTTTGCCAGGTAAACAAAGAGAAGGTTTTTTTCAGGTAGAGAGAATAGCATAAACCTTATTTGATTATAAAATACTTCTCTTTAAATGCAAATATTTCATTATGGATAACACATGGATAATACTAACATCTTAATATAAATTATACCATTGCCTCATTTTACTCACAGATTGAAGGTTCTAGCATAGCATAAAAATTCTGAGTTCCTAGAAACAGGGGACAGAAGTATGGAGGTAGAGGTGCTAAAGACAACTCTGTGGATCTCAGGAGAGCTTTGGCTTAATGCTCAGATGTCTGGTACTTGTTAAATATATGATGGTAGAGGAACTGGCATTGATACTAATCTCAAGGATAATTAAAGGGTTCTAAGCTATCAGGACTGATTTACTAATGCTCACTTCAAAGTAAAAGAGTTAACAATAGTATTTTACCTTTACATAGCATCTTAGAATGCTCACAGCATTTTGTATCCAATAATTTATTTGAACACTGAGGCTCAGAAAAAGTGTTTTGATCACTAACCCAAGGATGACTGTCCTAACTAGCAATGCTGGACTAGTATCCAGGCGCCTTGACTAGGGCTAACATTCTTTTCGTTGTACTTCCGGAACAAATCCGACTCTTAGGGTAAGGATGATGAGAAACTTTCAGAGGATTTGCAGGAAGGGATATAGTCAGTAAACAGAAAGCTCATAATCAAGGCCAAGATTGTGAAAAATCATAGTGTTCTGAAAAACAAAGCCCCAAATAGTGTAATGTTGGATGATTGTTTTTGAATTCCCTTAATTCTCTATCAAGTTGGGTCTTGCACAGACCTTGAGTTTCACCTTTTGTTTATTACTCGGCTTGAGTCACTAAGTCAGTTGATCACACAGCTGTAGTATGCAGGCCAAACACCTGAGGGCTGATTTTTTCCCACCTCTGCTTTATGATTAAAATTTCTCAAGTGAGTAGGTGTTACTTGCCAAGAGGGAACTTAGCTTAAAAAGGCCTAACAAGGAACAAAGAGTCCTAGTTTCTTTTCCTCAGGAAACTTTTGAGCAAAAAAGTAGAGAAACTTAGTTGAACATTAATTTCATTTATTTGGTTATAAGTCAGTAAGGTCAAACTCAGTATTACTTGATCATTGTTCACTTTCTTTTATATCATCATAGCTTTTCCTATTAAAGAGTTGTTTAAGTTAAAAGATTTGGAGTTCAGCTAGAGTAGTTCTGAGTAATATTTTTCTACAGAATGTGCATGGATAATATATTTTCTGGGTCCTTGAATCATCAATTATGTGTGAGAATATTCTCTATTGACACTGCACATAACAGCTTAGCCTGGGTATAGGATTCTTGGATCACAATCCGTTTTCCGCAAACTCTGTGGATATTATTTGACTGTTTTCTGGCATTTGGTGTTAAAGTAGTGAAGTATGATGATATTTTCTCTGAGGCAGCCTTTTTTTTAAAATAAATTCTCAAATGTCGGATTTCATTTTTATATCCCTAAAATTAAAAAAAAAAAATCTGATTATAAAAGAAGGTTGGAGAGGGTGGTACAATAGTGGCTCAGTGGCAGAATTCTCACCTGCTATGCTGGAGACCTGGGTTCGATTCCTGGAGCCTGCCCATGTAAAAAAAAAAAAAAAGAAAATTGGAGATTATAGAAAATTTGGAAAGTACAGAAAATATAAGAAGAAAATTGAAATAGTTTATGAATCTACTACCCCAAGTAAACCACTGTTCATATTTTTTTTGGTGCGTTCCCTTCTAGCCTTTGGCTGGGGTGGTGGGGGGCGAGAAAGGAGGAAGGACGTGTGTGCCAAACCACTTTATTTAAAGGAATGGTACAAATGAAAAAACTTAGTAAATGATTTGGTTTTTTTTTTTACAAGAGAAAAATTTCATTCAAACTAGAAAAAAATTTGTTTAGTTTGCTAGCTGCTGGAATGCCATATACCAGAAATGGAATGGCTTTTAAAAAGGGAAATTTAATATTTGCTGATTTACCGTTCTAAGGCTGAGAAAATGTCCCAATTAAAACAAGTCTATAGAAATGCCCAATCAAAGTCATCCAGAGAAAGATACGTTAGCTCAAGAAGGCCAATGAAGTTCAGGGTCTCTCTCAAGTGAGAAGGCACATGGTGAACACAGTCAGGGTTTCTCTCTCAGCTGGAAAGGCACATGGCGAACATGGCATCATCTGCTAGCTTTCTCTCCTGGCTTCCTGTTTCATGAAGCTCCCCGGGAGGCGTTTTCCTTCTTCATCTCAAAGGTCACTGACTGGTGGACTCTGTTTCGTGGTGCTATAGTATTCTCTGCTCTCTCTGAATCTCTCTCATTCTCCAAAATGTTTCCTCTTTTATAAGACTCCAGAAACTAATCAAGACCCATCCAAATGGGTGGAGACACGCCTCCACCTAATCCAGTTTAACAACCACTCTTGATTAAATCACATCTACAGGGAGATGATCTAATTACAGTTTCAAACATACAATGCTGAATAGGGATTAGAAGAAAAGCTGCCTTTACAAAATGGTATAAGGATTAAAACATGGCTTTTCTAGGGTACATACATCATTTCAAATTAGCACACTGCTTTATTTTTTCAAATGAGCAATGGGCTATTTACAAATAAGCAGATCTCCAATGATGTTCATTAAAGTGGCAATTCTATCACTGTCTGAAATCTAAATAAAAAAAATGTATTAAGGATTATTCAATCTGTGAGTTAAAAACAAACTTTCTGGTGTAATGACAGATTAATTTTATTCTTGTGCCCCCAAATACATGATCACCAAAATTGTCAAAGAACATTTAATATTTATTAAAACAGTAGGGAATATAAAAATTAAGGAGGGGAGCATTTTCAAAAGGAAATCTTTGGAGAGCAGTTTATTGCAAATAATGCATACTAAACAGTGAGTGCACACTCCTGATAAACATAATACTAATATCTAACAGGTACTCCAGAAATGGCAGAGCCCAAAACAATGGATAGTAAATAAATTAAAGGTACTTCAGATACAAAGGAGAAACCAAAACAGTAATTAAAGAATGAAATAACTATTTCCATCAACATAACACAGACAGCAAGGATGAAGTGAACAAAACCTGGTGCAAGTTTTTCCCCAATGTTTCTTTTTAACGTCTTTTTTTTTGCGCGGGCAGGCACCAGGAACAGCACCTGGGTCTCCCGCATGGCAGGCGAGAATTCAGCCTGCTGAGTAACTGTGCCTGGCCTCCCCAATGTTTTAATCAGGGCATTTTTTTTTCCTTAAGGCTTGCATATATTAAATTTATTACAATAATTCTTCTTTGCCACTCTAAATATTAATATTTTACCCTTAAATAGAAGAGTCAGGAAGAGAGAAAAATGCAAAATTCTTTTTGAAATTTACTGCCAGGTCCACTTAGGCTAAAATACTGACAGTCTGTACAACTAGAAAAGCCACATGCATTTTTCTTTCCTCATGTCACTTGCTTTAGCACCTATAGGACCACGGGAAGCATAGTTTAGGGGAAATAATCAACATAGATGATGATACAACTATGACCACACTTCCTTACTTTACAACTGAAACAATAAATGACTTAAAAAAAAAAATAGAAGTTGTTGTAGAAAACCCAAAAGATAGAATCTGTGCAGTGTTAATAGACACAACTGAAATCTGTTACAGTGACAGTGTTCTGTTATAATAATGCTTTGTAGGAGCATCCATGTTGTCTGCCATAGGATTGTAGAAAAAGATTTGTAAAGGAAATATAAAAAAAGTTCCGTTCTGGCAGTGTGCGGTGGCTCAGTGTCAGAATTCTCACCTGCCATACCGGAGACCCGGGTTCAATTCCTGGTGCCTGCCCATGCAGAAAAAAAAAGAGGAAAAAAGTTTTGTCTGTTAGGTACGTTTGAAGTCATGATTAAGCAGGTCTGCTACATAATGTTTCAGTAAGATGTGTTTAAAGGCAAGCAATAATCACATTTTTGTTCAAAAAGCTCGATCTTAATCTTAAAGGAGTCCTTTGTAAGAAAATTATATGTAAAATATATCCTTGTATGGATTTCAAAAACTCATCATATAAAAATTTTTTAAAATAAATTAGATAATTCGAAGTGCCTTTTCCAGGAGAGCTGGATATCAGCTGCCCTCACCGAGCTGTTCTTATTGCTGCTTTTACTAACTTGTTTTTTCCTAACCACATTTTAGTTAATTGCTGTGTGAACCTGTATGTGGCTGCTTTGGTGAACGTTTTGATACAACTTCTAGAGAAGGTAAAGATAAACCCAACATGCATGGAATGCTATGGGGACAATGGAAGTCACCCTTGTGGCTATGGGGAAACCAGCCTAAGGTTTAGCTCTCATGATTACTGCTTGGTTAAGTAGGCAACAATTCTTCAATGGATTTCAGGTAATGAGGCTCAGTGAAGTCACACAAGTAAGGTCAATTTGTGGCCAGTTTGTGCAATTCCAGTTGTGTTTGATTCACCTTTTTTCCAAGTGTAACTCATACTCCTTTGCATTTAGCCCTCTCTACCAGTTCTCACATTCTGATTTCTTGATATCCTGAAGGAGGATTTGACAACCTCCTTGGTTCTGCATCTTCCTGAGTGTCTCAGCATGTTCCCTGTACTCATGAGATTGGTAAAGAAAATATTTGACCGAAGTTCTTCAAAGCCACATCATTATGGTCAAGGTAGTAAGAGATGGGCAGGTAGATGTAAGAGGCATAGAACTCCAGGTTAATCTAGTGATTGATGCCAGTCTTTGAGTCCTGGTTATAGTTCTACCACCTCTGTGTGGTAAATGGTGATCAAGGCAGGTGGTTGAGGAGAAGCAGAGGTGGCTGCGCTACACTGGAGCAGCAGTGAGGCCTTGAGGCAGTCTGTGGGCACAGTGAGGAGGTGGTGGAAGACTGGCTCTGAGCAGCCACTAGCAGGCCAAAGGTCTGTCTTCTGTTCAAGCACTGTTTGAAGCAGGCAACTGGGGCAACTCTCTGAGATAATGTCTGGCCCAGTCTTTTACTTAATGCATTACAAAATAAAGTAAGATTTTCTGCTCCTCTGTATTCAACAGACAGCCACATTTTTTAGTGCAGTGCCAGCCACATGGCGAAGATTGGAGCAAATATATTTGGCCATTTTGGGCTTCTGGTCACCAGAGCTGTTTCTAATTTTTGTAAAGTGGAGGTTGTTGTCATCAGCAATTTCATTGACCTCTACTACATGGTGTACATGTTACAATATGATTTTACCTATGGCAAGTTCAAAGGCAGGGTCAAGGCTGAGAACAGGAAGCTTGTTATCATTGAGAAGACCATTTCTATCCTCCAGGAATAAAACCACACCAACATCAAGTGAGATGATGCTGAATATGTTGTGGAGTCCACTGGTGTCTTCACTACATTGGAGAAGCCTGGGGGTCACATAAAGCATAAAGCCAAAAGGGTCATCATCTCTGCCCCTTCCATCAATGTCCCCCTATTTGTGATAGGTGTGAACCATGAGAAATATGATAATATCCTCAAGATTATTAGCAATGCTTCCTGTTCCACCAACTGCCTGACTCTCCTGGCCAAAGCCATCCATGACAACTTTGGCATCATGAAGATACTCGTGACCACAGTACATGCCATCATTGCCACCCAGATGACTGTGATGGCTCATCTAGGAAACTGTTGGCATGATGGCTTCAGGGATGTTTAGAATATCATCCCTGCATCTACAAGTGCTGCCAAGGCAGTGGGCAAGGTAATCCTTAAACTGAATGGGAAGCTCACTGGTATGGCCTTCCACATCCCCACCTGCAAAGTGTCTGTCATGGATCTGACCTGCTAAATACAATGACATCAAGAAGATGGTGAAGCAGGTGTCAGAGATCCCCCTAAAGGGCATCCTGGGCTACACTAAGGACTAGCTTGTGTCCTGTAACTTTAAAAGTGACACCTCATGCTTCCACCTTTAATACTGGAGCTGGCATTGCCCTCAATGACCACTTTCTCAAACTCATTTCCTGGTATGATAATGAATTTGGCTACAGCTACAGAAATGTCCACATGGCCTCCAAGAAGTAAGAGCCAGACCATCAGCCCATAGAGGAAAAGAGAATCAGACAGCTACTAGAAAGTCCTTGTTCCAACTCTACCCCTTAATACCAAGACACAAATTAGAAAATGGTGGAACTGAAATTTTAATATGTGATCTAACTTCAGAGCCTATACTTTTAGCCATTAATCTATGATGCTTCAAATGAGTTTTTGTGAAGGCTCCATTGATACAACATCTAAGAATATTATTGTGCTGATACATTAAGGCAGACTCAGGACAGCTAGGAATACAGACTTAATAATGACTACTACAGTTTGAAGAGCCCTCTTCTGTATTGAACCATTAACGGGACCAAAAAGAGCTTTGAGGCTACCACATAGCTATAGACACTGAATGTGACTATTTTAAAACATGTTCCCAAATTATTTGAAACATTTCCCATTGAGTGGTGGAGTCTAGATATCTTTCCCTTAAACTTGGGAGCATCTCTGTGACTGCCTCATCCACAAGAGCATGACACAACTGATGCTATGTGAGTTTTCAAGGCTAGATCATAAAAGTGCCACACACCATCTGCGTTGACCTCTTGGGATGCTTGCTTTTAGAAACTAACCATCACTGTGTGAGAAAGTCCAAGCAGGCACATGAAGACAACACATGAGAGCCTAACTGTGATCTCATCCAACAGCCAGCATCAACCCCAAACATGTGAAGGCTTCAGATGATTCCAACCTTCAGCTGCTAAATCACCCCAACCTTTGAGTCTTTCCAGCTTAGTCTCCATATATCACAGAGCATAGATAAACCATCCTTGTTGAGACCTTGCCCAATTGCAGATTTGTGAGCAAAGGAAATTTTATTATTGTTTTAAGACACTAGGGTTTGGGATAGTTTATTGTGCAGCAATGGCAATTGGAAAACTTGAGTATATTTTACGCTCTTCACCTCCACATTCCTATTTACATACACATACACACACACACACACCAGGCTCATTGATTCCAGCTGATATTGTACTTAATCAGTTGCTATACATGATAAGTCTGTCTCCCTCAAATTGCTTTCCAACTAACTTTGGGTTTAACTTCAAAAGTAAAAACAAAGACTGTGGCAAATAGCAAACACAAGGCTGCTATGTAGAGTCTTTTAGTCACCACAAATACCTGTTCTCCCCTGCTTTGGTCATTGAAACTCCAATTTTTAGTTGTGTGGCCATGTGACTTTGTTCTTGTCAATGAGATGGATGGAAAAGTTTTGAGAATTAAAAGAGTTATACATGGAAAGTACTTAGAACAATGACTGGAACATAAAAAGTCCTTAATGTAAATGAGGGACCAGCTTGGGTCCTGAGGGCATTCCTGACAGGGCAAATTTGACTTTTAGGTTTGATAATACAAAAGGGCAAGAAATCAAAGCCCAGGGTCTGCCCCATGCGGAGAGTCTTCATACCTTCAGAGGGCAATACTATCAGAGATAGCGTGAACTGGAAGTTGACCAGCTCTTGGAAGATTGGCAGTCACATCACCTGGGAGGCATATCCATGCATTTATTGTAATGTGGTCCAGAACTGGTGGTGTTCTTACTTCTGCACATTCTCTGTAGGAGAAGTCACCTTCATCCTAGACCTCATATTATTCCTAAAAATAACTTTTCAAGGACAATGAGCAGGACATAGTCAAAGATAACAAGAATAGAAATTATTACGCAAGTATTTGTGGAGATAGCTTACTTAAAGTTAATATAACAAATTGAGCAAATTACCAACAATGTGCTAAGAACTATTAAAAATGTTTGAAGCATGAACATCCTTTTTAAATTTCTGTAGGAGTTATCTTAGTTTTCTCTGTTTCCCCACCCTCACATCTAATCAGCTCAGTAGATTCTATGCCCCAAATATCTGATAATCCATGTCTCTGCCTTAGCTTAAACACTTACCAGTTCTCATCTAGGTGCTTTTTTTTTTTTTTTCTGGCTGTTCTAGCTTGCTAGCTGCCAGAATGCAACCCACCAGAGATGGATTAGCTTTGAATAAAAGGGAATTTATTCAGTTAACATATAGTTAACGTATAGTTCTTCAGAGGAAAGGCAGCTAACTTTCATCTGAGGTTCTTTCTTTCGTGGGAAGGCTCAGGATAATCTCTACTGGCCTTTTCCCCAGGTCTCTGGTTTCCAACAACTTTCCCCAAGGTGATTCCTTTCTGCATTTCCAAAGGCCTGGGCTGAGCTGAGGTATGCCGAGATACTTGGGCTGTGCTATGTTGAGCTCTCTCATTTAAGCACCAGCCAATTAAGTCAAACGTCATTCATTGCAGCAGGCACGCCTCCTAGCCAACTGCAGATGTAATGAACAACAGATGCGGTTCACGTACCATTGGCTCATGGCCACAGCAACAGAACTAGGTGCCTTCACCTGGCCAAGGTGACGACTGAATCTAACTACCACAGGTGGGAAATATGAGTTTTTTTCTTTCTATTTTGTTTTGTGGAGTGATGCAAATGTTCTAAAAATGATCATGGTGATGAATACACAACTATGTTATGATATTGTGAGCCATTGATTGTACACTATGTATGGACTGCATGTGTGTGAAGATTTGTTAATAAAAATGTTAAAAAAAAAAAAAAACAAAGTCTACAATATAAGTGAAAAAAAAAAGATCAAGAGCGTGGCCTATTAACTTGGGAGTCTGTAATGTTCGAGACAGTATCAGGGGTTTCCCTGGCGGTAAAATTTCAAATTTCCATATTTTATCTCCCATCCCTCCAAGGACTTTGCCAATACTATTTTATTATCTGCATAACCTACCTGGGATGTATCTGGGCATTACATTAAACTATACAGAATTATAAGCCTTCATTCCCATTCTGGGCTCCATGTGTTTTGGTTGCTTAAATGATCTATCCAGACAAGTTGAGTTAGAGTATGTGCTATAGAAAATTTAGGTTTTAGACAAAATATACCTCTCTTCCTTTGGCCTCATAGAGTAGGTGAGGTTCTAAAATACAATGTCTTCTTTACGCCCATATTCTGACTTACCTTAGTACTGACTGGATTGGCTTTGTTCTTATCTCTAATTGAAGCCTGATCTCTTTTTCAATATTGTTAACAGTTGTTATATATGGCAATGCTGCCTTTCACACCTGCAGAATTCCTACTCTGAGTCTTAGGTGTCACACAGTGCTTTGGTTTGTAAAAGCTATTGGGAATGCAATATACCAGAAATGGAATGGCTTTTAGAAAGGAAATTTATTAAGTTGCAAGTTTACAGTTCTAAGGCCATATAAATGTCCAAATGAAGGTATCCAGGGAAAGATACCTTAATTCCAAAGAAAGGGCTGATGAAGTTTGAGATTTTGCTCTCAGCTGGGAGGGCACATGGAGATGTCTGCTAACTTCCTATACTGATTTCATAAGGCTTCCCCAGGGAGCATTTTCCTTCTGGATCACCAAAGGTCTCTGGCTGTGTGGGTCTTGTTGGCACTGGTGGCTCTAAAGCTTTTTCCAAAATGGTTCCCTCCTAAAGGACTCCAATAAGCAACCCTACCTTGAATGGGTGGACACATCTCCATGGAAACCATCTAATCAAAATTTACCACCCACAATTGAGTGGGTCACATCTGCATGGAAACAATCAGAAAGATCCCACCCAGCAATATTGAATGAAGATTACAGGACATGACTTTTCTGGGGTGCATAATAGCTTCAAATTGGCACACACTGGTACCCAAAATTCCAGGGAAATACCAGTTTATACATATATAGCACAGCCTCTCAAAATCTAGAAATAACAATTACAGCTCTAGAGTAAATGTGACTGCTATAAAAACTTACTGTCTAGGCCCCGATTTTCTTATAAGTATTTTCTAAATGAAACCATTCAATATTTGCTCTTTTGTTTCTGGCTTAGTTTGCATCACATAATGTCCCCCAGTTTCATTCACATCGTTGCATGCTCATGACTTCATTCCTTTGTGTAGCAGCACAATATTCCATCATATGTATATACCACTGTTTGCCATTCTACTTCTCAGTCAGTGTATTCTTCAGCCACCCCCATCCATTGGGCATCATGTATAATGCCCAAAGTCAATAGTCCATGTCTCAAACATTATCCTCACTTATAATCATCAGTAGTATAATCATCAACCCTCTCAATTTTAGACAATTTTCATTGCTCCCAAGAGAAAAGTAACTGATGAACACACCCTCATCAAATAGAAACCCTAAACATCAGAATTCTCTCTTTAGTTTTAGCATTCGATTGTTTGATTATAACTTGGCATGCTGTGGGTCTATTTGGGTTTATCTTGTTTTATTCATTGAACATTTTCAGTGTACATATTTATATATTTCATTAAACTTGGGAAGTTTTCAGCCATTATTCCCTTGAATATTCTCTCTCCCCCTTTCCCTCTTTCTTCTCCTTCCAGGATTTTCACAATGTCAGTATTGGTACGCCTGATAGTGTCCCACAGGTTCCTCATGTTCTGTTCACTTTTCTTCTTTCTTTCTACTTTCTACTCCTCAGACTGAATGCTTTCAATTGTATTCTCTTCAAGTTCACTGATTCTTTCTTCCGCCAGCTCCAATCTGATTTTGAACCCCTCTAGGGAATTTTAAATTTCTGTTACTGTGGTCTTCTGCTTGATTTGATTCTTTTTCACAATTTCCACTGCACTACTCATAGTTCCTGTTCATCTATCATTTTCCTGATTTTCTTTCATTCTTTGTCCATATTTTCCTTTATCTTTGAGCATATTTAGGACCATTTTATTACAGTCATTGTCTGGTATGTCCCAGGTCTGGTCCTCCTTATTGATGGTTTCTGATGTTTTCATCTTCTCCTTTGCCTGGACCATCACTTCCTGTTTCTTTGTATGTTTTGTAACCTTTTGTTGAAACCTGGACATTTTGATATTTCCATGTTTAATCACTGGAATTTAGACTTTGAGGTGTCTGTTTCTTAAGATTATGTCTAGCTAGTGTTATTAAAGAGCTTTCCTTGAATGCCAGGAGTTAACAACAACAACAGGAAAAAAAAAAAACAGAAGAAGGAAAAAATAAAACATCTTTCCCAGTCTTTGCAAGTACTGGCCTGTGTAAGTACTCTACTTCAGGTCTTTTCCATACAATGAGCTCAGACAATAGCCTCAGGTCATAGTATAGCTCTCCCTGATACTTTCTGCTCATGCCTCTTGTCTTGGGCATATATGCATGTCCCTAAGAACTCCACCCCCCATTTATACAGTTATGAATGTCCCCTCTATTCTTAGAAACAGTTTCCTCATGGTCCTGGGCACTGGACACTGCGCGGTATATCCTACAGCCATCAATCCCTTGTCCCAGGCAGCACAACTTTATTGCTGTCCCATAGCATTCTATAGGAGAGTTCAGTGAGCTGCCTTCTACATGCAGGTCAAGTTCTGGGACAGTGATACCGTCTAGCCATGACCAAACAGATTGAGCCAGATATACATGCCCCCAGTATAGAGGTTACTCTTCTCTCTCTGGAACTGAGACCAGAAATCTGCACTGGGAGTATGGCCAGCTCTGTGCCCAAACAGTGAGCCAGCCTGAGCTCCACAAAATCCTGCCACTGTAAAAGTTGCTTTCTTGATTCAGTACTCACTTTATTATTGCAGTCCTTTAACTGTTTTCTGGAGCTTTGAAAGAGATGTTTCTCTCAGTTCTTTCTGATTATTCAAAGCTTCTGTTAAGGGACAGAACCCTGAAGCATCTCACTCTGCCATCTTGATATGTAGTTCTTCTTTTTTTATGGAGTCAAATATATCATTCTTTTCTTTTATGGCTTCTGAACATTACCTGTTCAGAGAATCCTTTCTCATTCAAAACAATTTTTCATAACAGTGTTACTAGTCACATGTAATAAAATTCATCCTTGGAAAGTGCATAATCCAGTGGGTTTTAGTATATTCCAGAGTCGTACAACCATCATTATTATCTTATTTTAGAACATTTCATCTCCCTCAAAAGAAACTCCATACCCATTAACAATCAATCCCTATTTCCCCTTCTTTCCAGCCCTGACAACCACTAACCTACTTTCTGTCTCCATAGATTTGCCTACTCTGAGCATTTCATATAAATGGAATTATATAATATGTGGACTTTTGTATCTAGCTCTTTCACTTAGCATACTATTTTCAAGGTTCACCCATGTTGTAGTATGTATCAGTATTTCATTCCTTTTTATGGCTGAATAATAATATTTATCCATATAATTTGGTTGATGAACCTTTGGATGGTTTCCACCTTTTGGCTATTATGAATAAGGCTGCTATGACCATTTACCATTTGTGTATAAGCTTTTGCTTGAAGACCTGTTTTTAATTATTTGGGGTATTTATCTAAAAGTGGAATTGCTAGGTGTTCTGATAACTCTATGTTTAACATTTTGAGGAACTGCCAAGCTGTGTTCCAAAGCAGCTACAACATTTTTCAATTCTGCCAGCAGTGTATGAAGGTTCCAATTTCTCCATATCCTTGTCATCACTTGTTATTGTCTTTTTTATTTTAGCTATCCTATTGAGTGTGAATGGCATCTCATTGTGGTTTGTTTTTTTGTTTTTGTTTTTTTTTTTTTGCATGGGCAGGCACCAGAAATCGAACTCGGGTCTCCAGCATGGCAGGCGAGAACTCTGCCTGCTGAGCCACCGTGGCCCGCCCTCTCATTGTGGTTTTGATTTGTATTTCCCAAATAACTAAATGTTGAGCATCTTTTCATGTTTTTGTTGGACATTTGTATATCTTCTTTGAAGATAATTCTATTTGTATTAGTCAGAGGGAATTGGCTCATGTGACTGTGGAGATTGGCAAGTTCAAATTCTGAAGCGCAGTTCTCAAGTTAAAGTATTCAATGTATTACCCATGAGAGGTTGACAAAATCATCAGAACTTCAATTGATTGGATGAGACTTCTTTTATTGCTAAAGGCAATGATTGTAGATGTAATCAGTCATAGATGCAAACCACTGACTAATGATTTAAATCCATGTAATAACTTCACATAAACAATCAGGCCAGTGCTTGCTTGACCAAACAACTGGACATCAAAACCTAGCCAAGTGGACACATGAACTTAATCAGCACACTACTCAAATTCCATATACATTTTAAATTGAATTTTCTTTTTTGTTGTTGCTGGGCTGACTTTTTTTATATGTTGTGGTTATTGGATGCTTATCAGATGTGGGTTGGCAGGTATTAGCTCCCGTTCTGTGGATTGTCTTTTCTCTTTCTTGATAGTGTTCTTTAAAGCAGAAATATTTTTAATTTTGATGAAATCCAATTAATCTATTTTTATTTAGTTACCATTACCAAATCCAAGGCCACAAATATCTGTTTTCTTCTAAGAGTATTACAATTTTACCTTTTACATTTAAGTCTTTGATACATTTTGAGTTGAGTGAGGTAGAGTTCCACCTTCATTTTTTCACATATGGCTATCCAGTTGTCCCAGCATCATTTGTTGCGAAGATTAGCCTTTCCCCACTGAATTGTCTTTCTATCATTGTCAAAATCAATTGGCCATAAATGTATGGGCTTATTTATGAACTGAGAGTTCTATTCCATTGATCTATCCTTATGCTAGTACCACGCCGCCCTGGTTACTGTTACTTTGTATTAAGTCTTACAATCAGTAAGTTTGAATTTTCCAGCTTTGTTCTTCTTTTTCAAGATTGTTTTTGGCTTTTCTAGGTCCCTTTCCTTTCCATAAGAATTTTAGGATCAGCTTGTCAATTTCTGCAAATAAAAAGAAAAAAACAGCTTGGATTTTTATAAGTATTGTTCCCATTCAAATTTTATTAATATATTAATAAAATTTAATTTAATTTTAATTTTAATAAAAATTAATTAAATTATATTACTCATGATTTCTTCTGGTACTTTTGCATGCCAGTATTATTAACAAACCTCTCTCAAACCCTCTTTAAATATTTCAGCCTTGCAATCCAGAAACAGGCTGCTAAAAGATGCAGACTTTTCAGGCACTCTGAATATTTGCCATCTCTGTCCAACTTGGTATAAAAGATGCCAAATACTGTAGTACTTGATTACTACCTACAGGGAACCCTTAACTTCCAACATAAATGTAACTTAGTACTATACCCACATTCAGAAACCAGATTTTGAATCAGATGCTATAGTAGTTAGTTTGCCACCTCTACCTTGAAAACTTTCCTCCCACGTTTATGTCCATGTGCCAAATGACTGAGACTTTAATTCATGACTAATGGTACCTGGCTCATGCCTGATTATCCTGATAGTATGGCATGGTGATGAAGAACAAGACATTCAGTTAATAAGTAAACTCTATATCTTATTTTATAAAGCATCTCTTAATGTAATACAAAATTGAATTTGTGATTTGATTTGACTTGTCTAACTGTCCTGTCCAAAATTAGAATTCTGAAAATTATTCTCTATTATATCACCTAATACCATTTAAATCTCATTTGATGGGGTTAGTTGAAAATACCTTTTTGTGGCTGTTTTGGTTTGCTAAAGCTGCTGGAATGCAATATACTAGAAATGGAATGGTTTTTGAAAAGGGAATTTATTAAGTTGCAAGTTTACAGTTCTAAGGCCATAGAAATGTCTCAAAATTAAGGCATCCAGAGAAAGATACCTTAATTCCAAAGAAAGGACCGATGAAGTTCAGGGTTTCTCTCTCAGTTGGAAAAGCACATGGTGATGTCTGCTAGCTTTTCTCCTCATTTCATAAGGTTTCCAAGGGGTCATTTTCCTTCTGCATCTCCAAAGCTCTCTGGTTGTATGGGCTCTGTTGGCACTAAAGCTTTTTCCCAAATGGTTCCCTCTCAAAGACTCCAGTAAGCAACCCCATTTTGAATGGGCAGAGACACATCTTCATAGAAACCACCTAATCAAAATTTATCATCCACAATTGGGTGGGTCACATCTCCATGGAAACAATAAAAAAGATCCCACCCAGCAATATTGAATGAGGATTAACGAGCATGGGTTTTCTGGGGTATACAGCAGTTTCAAACTGGCACATTCCACCCTCTGGATCCCAAAAAGACATGTTCTTTCCATAAACAAAAATCATTCATTCCATTACAATATCAGGAAGGCTTAACCATTTCAATAAAATTGCAAATACAATACAAAGTCAGAAAGAGTACAAAATTTCATCAAAGTCAGCTACAGGCATGGTCTGTACTAAGGCAAAATTCTTCTCTGGCTCTGGACCTCTAAAACTCAGAACAAGTTATCTGCTGCCAATATACAAAGAAGGAAAAGTCATAGTATACATATTTCCATTTCCCTAGGGAGAAATTGGAAGGAACATAGGGGTCATCTGACCCAAACAGTTCTGAAAACCTGCATGGCAAATTCCATTAGATTTCAAAATCTGAGAGTCATTTATCTTGAGGGCTTTAGAAAGCAGCATTCCAACCCTTTCCAAGGGCTTGTGCAACAGACCTATTCTCTCCAACTGCAACCTTGGGGAACATTGGGGAGACGACCTTTTTCTTGGCTCTACCCTTGCCAAGCATTGGGGCATCACCTAGGCTCTAAGCTTTCTCTGAAGCACCGGCTCAACCCCTCAGAACAATGTAGTGGCAGTGAGACTCTCCCCAGTCATCCCCAAGGAATGTGTGCTCCATCTTCTCCAAGGCCTGAGGCAGCACAACTCTTCCAGAACATCTAGGAAGAAGGACTGCCCCCTGTCTTCAGGGCAAACTCACCCTGTCCAAGTGCATGGGTGAGTCTGCTCTCCTGGCCTGAGGTTTCTTTCTTTCTTTTTTTTTTTAATTTTATTTCATTTTATTTTTTTAAATACCAAACAAACACAAACATTCCTATTTTGATCATTCTGTTCTACATGTATGATCAGTAATTCACACAATATTATCACATAGTTGCATATTCATCATCATGATCATTTCTTGGAACATTTGCATCTATTCAGACAGAGAAATAAAACAAAAACAGAAAAAAAAAATTTATACATACCATACCCCTTACCCCTCCCTTTCATTGATCACTAGCATTTCAAACTAAATTTATTTTAACATTGGTTCTCCCTATTATTTATTTGTATTTCATATGTTCTACTTGTCTGTTGACAAGGTAGATAAAGGGAGCATCAGACACAAGGTTTTCACAATCATACAGTCACATTGTGAAAGCTATATCATTATACAATCATTTTCCAGAAACATGGCTACTGGAACACAGCTCTACATTTTCAAGCAGTTCCCTCCAGCCTCTCCATTACATTTTGAATAACAAGGTGATATATACTTAATGTGTAAGAATAACCTCCAGGAAAACCTCTCGACTCTGTTTGGAATCTCTCAGCCATTGACACTTTGTCTCATTTCACTCTTCCCCCTTTTGGTGGAGAAGGTTTTCTCAGTCCCTTGATGCTGAGTCTCAGCTCATTCTAGGGTTTTTCTCAATCCCTTGATGCTGAGTCTCAGCTCATTCTAGGTTTTTTCTCAATCCCTTGATGCTGAGTCTCAGCTCATTCTAGGATTTCTGTCCCATGTTGCCAGGAAGGTCCACACCCCTGGGAGTCATGTCCCACGTAGACAGGGAGAAGGTGGCGAGTCTGCTTGCTGTGTTGGCTGGAGAGAGAGGCCACATCTGAGCAACAGAAGAGGTTCTCTTGGGGGTGACTCTTAGGCCTAATTTTAAGTTTGGCCTGAGGTCTCTTGTCTTTAGACCTTAGCTTCCATGGTTCTGCCTTCAAAGTATTTTTCCTTCAATATGTCCCATTTCTGTCTCTTTTAGTCCAGACTGGCAGTAGTTCCTTTTATGCAGATCCCACAACACTTTCATTGGTTTTCTTTGCTGTGCACTCAGATCATGCCCATTAGACAAAAGAACTTTCCAAAAATTCTTTTTGGATAACTGCATCTCAAATCCTCACGTGTCCTGTAATAGCTGACTGCTTCCATGTTTAGTTAAATCTTCATGTGGGGCACTAACCAGACCATCAATTTCTGGTTTCTTTGTACTGAAGAGGTCAGTTCTCACCTTACCTCTTTTCTGTTGTATTTTACTAAAAGCTTCAGGAAGAAGCCAGGCTGCCTTTTCCAGTTAGTTTGGAAATTTCCTCAGTTAAGTATCCTGGGTTGTCACCTTTACATTCTAACCTCCATCTGATGGCAGTACTTAATTTGGCCAAATTATCTGCCATTTTAAAACAAGGTCGCCTTCCTTCCAGTTTGCAGTGACACATTCCTCATTTCTGTCTAAAGCCTCATCAGAGATGAGTCCACATTTCTACCAACAGTCTCTCCAAAGCACTCTATGTCTTCTCTATCAAGCATCTCACAACTCTTCCAGAATCTTCTCCTATCCTTTTAAAAAGCTGTTCCAACATGTTTGGTATTTGCAAACCACAGCAGCACCCCACTTCTCCAATACCAAAACATGTTTTGATTTGCTAAAGCTACAGGAATGCAATATACCAGAAAGGGAATGGTTTTTGAAACGGGAATTTATTAAGTTGCAACTTTACAGTTCTAAGGCCATAGAAATGTCCAAACTAAGGCATCCAGAGAGAGATACTTTAACTCCACAGAAAAGGCTGATGAAGTTCGGGGTTCTCTCTCAGCTGGGAAGGCACATGGTGATGTCTGCTAGTTTCTCTCCTCATTTCATAAGGTTTCCCAGGGAGCATTTTCCTTCTATATCTCCAAAGCTCTCTGTGTGGGCTCTGTTGGCACTAAAGCTTCTTCTGAATTGGTTCCCTCTCAAAGGACTCCAGTAAGTGACCCCACCTTGAATGAGTGGAGACATCTCCATGGAAACTACCTATAATCAAAAGTTACCACCAATTGTTATGTTGCAAAAAGAATCTGTAAGCAGCAAATCCACTGTGACTTGCTCATAGTTACAGGTGCATAATTTCTGTTTTAGAAATGAGTGTAAAAAGTACGATATGGAAAAGATGTGATGTACCCATTCTGGAGAAGAACTGTGTTGAGAGCACCGCAGCAAGCTCTTATTTTTGAGCAGATCTAACCAAAAGGCAATGCTCCCTTCCTTTGTTACATCAGTCCTTCATTGTTCCTACAGTATTTTTTTTTTTTTGATTTTACAAAGGGGATTTATTCGGCTACAAATTTACAGTTCAAAGGCCATGAAAATATCTGAACTAAGGCATCAACAAGAAGATACCTTCACTGAAGAAAGGCCAATGGCACTCAGGGTTCCTCTGTCTCATGGGAAGGCACATGGTGACGTCTGCTGGTCCCTTGCACTACAGTATTCTTGTAAGGACAGACTATCTCTGTCTCACAAAATAATCTCAATAAAATTCTAAAAAAAAAAAGTTGCCACCAACAATTGAGTAGGTCACATCTCCATGGAAACCATAATAAAGATCCCACCCAACAATATTGTATGAGGATTGAAGAACATGGCTTTTCTGGGGTACACAACAGTTTCAAACCAGCACAGTGGCTTTGCCCTATTTTTGCAATCTATTCTCCCATGTGTTTTCTTATTCCATTTGTATAAGTCTTCTCATGTTACCATTGATGATATATCTTTCTAACCAATAATTTCAAAATAAGAGTTAAACCAACTTTATATTTCAATATACATTGTCTTCCAAGTCATAAACTTTTTCACCAGCAAGAAAATCAAATGAATGAACAGCTCTAAACTTTGAAACAGACCCAACAGTAGTTTCTCAGAGTCAGACAGAAGGCTATAATATGACCAAATGAACAGGGAAGAGATTTACCGATCAACCAGTGAAAGGAACCAGGGCTTAGAGTTAGTTGCCTTTCATTTTTCACATTCTGTCCTTTAGATCCATCTTCCCTTGTACTGTCTTTTCAAGTCAAGAATATTTTAACTTAAAGTAACAGAAATCCATCTCGAACTTGTTTAAGCAAAGAAATAAATTGTGAGCTGAAAGATCAAGATGGCAAACCTGGAGGAGTTCAGACAAGTGTAGGATCCAGGAGCTCAAATGATGCCATTAGAGCTAAGTCTCTTTTATCCTCTCTTTCCTTCCCTTTACTGTGTATTGGTTTCATTCTTAGGCAGGTTCTCTTTACTTTACCCTGGGCAATGTAAGGCAAAAGAGCTTTTCTTTTCTATTAGCTAATAACAATAATAGCACTCATTGAGAACTTTTTAAATTTTTGCTCTAGTTCCCAATGCGAATGTAAGCTTCCTGAGGCTTGTCCTTACGTATCATTGGACCCTCTAATATGATAATGAATACATGGGCACTCAAATATTTGTTTAATGAAAACAAGAAGCTGAGTCTAGAGGCAGGGAGACTATTTGGAGGATGGTCAGCGTGGTAGTTACATTCAGGTGTCAGCTTGGCCAGGTTAAGGTGCCTAGTTCTATTGCTGTGGACATGAGCCAATGGCATGTGAACCTCATCTGTTGCTGATTACATCTGCAGTCAGCTAGGAGGCAGGCCTGCTGCAATGAATGATGTTTGATTTAATTTGCTGGTGCTTAAATGAGAGGGCTCAACATAGCACAGCCCAAGCAGCTCAGCATACCTCATCTCAGCACTTGCAGCTCAGCCCAGGCCTTTGGAGATACAGAAAGGAATCACCTCTGGATTCTGGAACCGAGAGTCCTGGAGAGAATGCCAGCAGAGATCATCCTGAGACTTCCCACGTAAGAAAGAACCTCAGGTGAGAGTTAGCTGTCTTTCCTCTGAGGAACTAATGAAATAAATCCCCTTTTATTAAAAGCCAATCCATCTCTGGTGTGTTGCATTCCGGCAGCTAGCAAACTAGACCACCACCCATACTCCTTACCCCTCCCTCTCATTTGCCACTGGTATTTAAATCTACCTAATTTATTTTACCCTTATCCCCCTATTATTTATTTATTTTTATCCATATTTCTTTTACCCATCTGTCAATACCCTGCATAAAATGAGATCAGACTACAAGGTTTTCATGACACACAGTCACATTTTATAAGCTATATAATCATCTTCAAGAATCAAGGCTACTTGAACACACCTCAACAGTTTCAGGTACTTCCCTTCAACCAGTCCAATACACCATAAACTAAAAAAGGGATATCTATATAATGTATAAGAATAACCTCCAGGATAACCCCTCAACTCTGTTTGAAATCTCTCAGCCACTGAGACTTTGTCTCATTCCTCTCTTCCCCCTTTTGGTCAAGAAGGCTTTCTCAATCCCATGATGTCAGGTCCTGGTGAATCCCAGTTCGTTTCACATTGCCAGGGACATTTACACCCCTGGGAGTCATGTCCCACATAGAGAGGAGGGCAGTAATTTTCCTGCTGAGTTCCAAACCCTTGATCTTGAAGCTTGTTCTTGTGAAGCTTATTTATGTAGTGGAGATGCTAAGCGTATCTATAGTTATGCCTAAGAGTTACTTCCAGAGGACCTCTTTTGTTGCTCAGATTTTTCTCTCTAAGCCCAACTGTGCAAGTAAAATCATTACACTCCCCCCATGTGAGGCATGACATCCAAGGGTGAAAATCTCCCTGGCAACATGTGGGATATGACTGCCAGTGATGAGCCTGGGATCAACAATACCTTTCTGACCAAAAGGGAGAAAAGAATTGTGACAGAATAAGGTATCAGTGACTGAGGCAGTTCAAATAGAGTCAAAAGGCTACTCTTATGCTAGGTATCTTCAGCTAGATATTACTATTTACTATGTGTTCTAGTTTGCTAGCTGCTGGAATGCAATATACCAGAAACAGAATGGCTTTTAAAAAGAGGAATTTAATAAGTTGCTAGTTTGCAGTTCTAAGGCTGAAAAAATGTCTCAATTAAAGCAAGTCCATAAAAATGTCTAAATTAAAGCATCCAGGCAAAGATAACTTGGTTCAAGAAGGCCGATGATGTTCAGCATTTCTCTGTCAGCTGGAAGGGCATGTGGGGAACATGGCAGCAATCTGCTAGATCTCTCTCCAGGCCTCTTGTTTCCTGAAGCTCCCTGGGAGGCATTTACCTTCTTCATCTCCAGAGGTCACTGGCCGGTGAACTCTGGTTCTCCCATCCTTCTGTCCTGGTTCTGTGGCTCTCTCCTCATTCTCAAAAGGAACTCTCTCCAAAATGTCTCCTCTTTTATAGGATTCGAGTAAGCTAATCAAGACTCATGTAGAATAGGTGGAGACATGTCTTCATCTAATCAAGTTTAATATCCACAATTGATTAAGTCACGTCTCCAAGGAGATAACCTAATCAAGTTTCCAGCCTACAGTACTAGATAGGGATTAGTAGAAACCATTACCCCCACAAGATTGATTAGGATTAAAACATGTCTTTTCTAGGGTACATATATCCTTTCAAAGTGGCACACCATGGTTTGCCAAATCCTACCCAAAACTATTGCTGCCAACCTCAAAGAACACTTAGGGCTCTATCTGAGAGTCTACAAAAGAGCCATGTACTATGATTACTTTCCAGAAAACTACAACCTCCAGATGGGTTCCTAGGCCAGATAAAGTTTTGAAACTCAGAGGAGCCAGCCTCTCCAGAACATTGACTAGTTCTATCTCCCTATCCCATATTATTATTTTTTAAAATTTATTAATTAAAAAAATTAACAACAAACAAACAAAAATATTAACATATCATTCCATTCTACATATACAATCAGCAATTTTCAATGTCATCACATAGTTGCATATTCATCATTTCTTAGAACATTTGCATTGCCTATCCCATATTATTGACAGCCCTTTCCTACATGAAAAAGTTACAGTAGGCATAACCCAAATATCCACAAAGGTTGGTAGAAAGATCGAAGGAGAAGGAGTAGTTATAGCAGAATAGGTAGGATTTAACAAGTATGACTGCTGAATCATTATACTGATATTTCTTTTAGTTTCCAGTGTCGTGAAGATACTAGACAGAAAAAAACAAAATTGTGGAACTGTAAGCCATACCAAACTCTGAAATCTGTTCTGTAACTAATTGTTAAAGTGGGTATATAAGTAAATATTCTTCTTCTACCCTAGGAAATGTACATGGCAGTATTAACTGTTCAAACAGCATCGTTTGTACAACCTACACTCAAACGCTTGGAAAATGGAGAGAGAGAGAAAAAGAGAATATGACATGGCAAATGTAGCAAAACTGTAAAATTAGTTACACTGCTTATGTGGGGGGAAGGGATATGTTGTGTCTGGTTTGTAGTATTTTTGTACTGTCCTGTAGGATTGAGAGTATCTCAAAATAAAAAGTGTTGTTTTTTTTTTCAAATAAAAGAACTACAAAAAAACCCCCCAAACAAATAATAAACCAAAGATCAAGTAACATCAAGAAACAAATTGACACAAAACAGTCTGGGGAGAAGTATTTTCAAAGTATATTTGGGAAAGGACTGAAATCCCTAATATGCAAGATTCTTTTATAAAATTTAGAAAAAAGAATATTGGGGGGAAATGGGCAAAGAGCAAGAAGCAATTCTCAAAAAAATAATACAAATGTCTAATTAAGAGGGGAAAATGTCCAACATTATTTAAAGAAATGCAAGTTGAAAGTAAATCAAACTGTAATTTTCACATATTTTCTTTTTAACTTTTTTTATTGTATAATATAATATATATACAAAGCAAAGAAAAAAGTGATCGTTTTCAAAGCACTTTTCAACAAGTAGTTACAAGACAGATCTCAGAGTTTGTCATAGGCTAAAAATTCATATTAGCCATAGCTGGTCAGAGTGTTAGGGAATGTGGATGGGAGTGTAAATTGGCACAAACTATTTTGAGGGCAGAACACCTTTGTTATAAAAGAGAAAATTAAGTTCATAATAGACTTTGAGCCAGTTAGACTCTACGGGAAAAATAAAGTAACAAAAAAAAAAGAGTGAATATTATATACTTTTGAAACATGCATTTAAAAAATTGTATAACTATTTCCTCTGCTAAATATATTCTTGTCAAGTAGAAATTCAAGTTACACACAGGAGACAATTTTTGCTTTTAGATGAATAGTGTCTTCCTGTCAATGCTTTACCTGTCTCTATCATATAAATCTTATTTTACAGAAGGAGACTGACATGAGGCTTACTTAACATCTCATTGAAGGTACCTAGTCAGGCAGGATTTTTTTTTTTTTTGATGGGGGGTGGAAGGGTTGGTGTGTGGTGCAAGATCTGGGAATCGAACCCGGGTCTCCCGCATGAAAGATGAGCATTCTACCATTGAACCACCCGTGCACCCCCCTAGTCAGGCAGAATTCTAATCATCAAGTCAAGTATGCCATTTTGATCATGCCATTTTGACCGCATTTTTATTCCCCTATTTGAAGGAAATGGCTGTTTTTAACCTGCCATTTTGAATGCTACATTTATTAATATATCCATTTAAACTACAGTTATAACCAATTTAATCTTTAATTAAATTTCTAAGCAGTACATTGAAACAACTTCCAGTTTTTTTTTCTACTCTCACTTTTAGTTTACAAAATGGTTATGCTTAGGATCAAATTTTTCCATGTATATTTTACAATGGCATTCATTTCAGTCATCAGGTTTTTATCCTCATCAAATTTTGTCAATTATAATTATTGCTATCATAAGCTTTCTTTTGTAGCTGCTATTCCCATGAAATTTGATTTTCCCTCTGATCCAGTTAAAACATTCTTCAAATCAAACTGGGGTCTAAACATCCTATTTTAACCTGGGGATTAAGAACATAGGGTCATTTCTTATAACGATGATGGTGATGATGAGACCATTATCATCACTGCTCTAGCCACTTCATAGAAGGCTCAAATGTAAAAATAGATATGGAAGTGCTTTGTAATATGTAAAAGTTAAATAAATGTTAATTTGCTGGAACCCTTCTAGAAGGCAGGAATTTTCCTATTCTTATTCCTGCTGTGATAATTTTCGCAAAAATGCTTTGCAGACTTTAGCTGATTTTCTAGGTGTATCCTAGTAAGCCAGTAAACTTCATGCATTGCTGTCCTGTCACTTGTTTTCTTTTCTGACCTCACTGAATTACCTTTTTTTCTCTAGCCCTAGTACTGAAATCTACTGTGATGTAGAGACTAGCTTTGGCACTGCAATGGGTTCTTACCATTGGTTATTAGTTTCATCATCTTGTTTGCTGCAGTTGTTGCATGGTTAATGATAGCACTACTGGCTGGCTTTTCTTTGAGAAAAATTAAAATAAGTTTTTCACCACATAGCATATCTTATCATGGATGCAGGTGCCTAGTTATTACAAGAAATTCTTCTTATCATAGCTCTCTCTTGCTTAATAAACCACTTAATATACTACTTCAGCTTTAAAGGATGTAGAAAGGCCACTGTTAATCTAAGCAAAGCTTAGAAATTCTAGTATCTATTTTAAACCTAAAATGTAAAAGTTAAGGTATTTTTCCCTCCTTTATAAATCCTAAAACAAATTAAGATTTCAGGCATTCTTTTTACCAAACTAAATTGTTTATAAATATGCTGATGATATCAAGTAAAGGCCCATAAGAAAAGAGTGATCCAATTACATGATCTTCATTTTATCCTGTCCCTAAAACTAAAATAAGGAAACAGAGATTTTTCCTTTAAGACTCTGCTGCATTTCTCAAACCTGGTTCTGTTCTTACAAAGTATTCTGCAAAATGTATGAGATTTTGTAATATACTTATTATTGAACAAATACTTTTCACTTAAGAAAATAGTCTTACTGAGATATGATTCAGATACCATAAAATCTGTTCATTTAGACTGCACAATTCAATACTTTAACTCACAAGGAACAAGGGAGTCTTGTTTTCTTCACAGTTGTATGACCAACATCATAATCAATTTTAGAACATTACTCCAAAAAGAAACCCTGTACCCATTAACAGTCTCTTCTCAGTTCCCCTCTATTACCCAGCCCTAGGCAACCACTGGTCTACTTTCTGTCTCTATAGATTTGCCTATTCTAGACATTTCATATAAGTGGAATCATACAATTTTTTTTTAATTTTTATTTTTTTTTAAATTTGCATATGTTCAGGAGGCACCAGGGATCGAACTCCAGACCTCCAGCACGGCAGGTCGGAGCTCCGCCTGCTGAGCCACGGCAGCCGCCCGGAATCATACAATTTTTTATCTTTTGTGATTGGCTTCTTTCATTCAGTATACTGTTTCTAAGGTCCATCTATGTTGTAGTATGTATTACTCCTTCACTCCTTTTTATGGCTGAATTATACTCCATTGCATGGATATAGTACTATATTTTAATTAGGTATTTATTGGTTGATGGACATTTTGGGTGTTTCCACCTTTTGACTATTATGAATGGTGCTGCTATGAACATTCACGTACAAGTGTTTTGAGTGGACATATGTTTTTTGCACAATTGTTTTTTTTTTTTTTTTTGGCATGGGCAGGCTCTGGGAATCGAACCTGGGTCCCTGGCATGACAAATGAGAATTCTGCCACTGAGCCACCATTGCCTGCCGGGACATATTTTTTTTTTCCCAGACATTTGCTTTTATATCTCTTGGGTGTATATCTATTTGGAATTGCTGGGTCATCTTGTAATTTTATGCTTAATATTTTGAGGAACTGCCAAACTATTTTCCAAAGCAGCTCCTCCATTTTACATTTTTACCAGCAATATATGAGGGTTTCAATTTCTCCACATACTTTCCACCACTGTTTTTATCTGACTTTAATTTTAGCTATTCTAGTGAGTGTGATGTGGTATCTATTTGTGGCTTTGATTTGAATTTCCCTAATAATTAATGATGAAGCATCTTTTCATGTATTTATTAGCCATTTTTACATCTTTGGAGAAATGTCTATTCAGATTTTTGGTTATTTTCTAAATTGACTTTTCATTTACTTTTTTTTCCTTAGAGAAGTTATAGGCCTACAGAAAACTCATACATAAAATAGAGTTCTCATATATCACCCTATTATTAACACATTGCATTAGTATGGTACATTTGTTACAATTCATGAAAGAACTTTATAATTATACTATTATCTATAGTCTATTATTTACAGTAGGGTTCACTGTGTTGTATAGTCCTATGTTTTCTTTTTTTAATTTTTTATTCTAGTAATTTGTACGCAATCTAAACTTCCCTCTTTTAAATGCATTCAAATACATAATTCAGTGCTGTTAATTATGATCATAATGTTGTGCTACCATCCCTACCATCTATTACCAAAACTTTTTAGTTTACTTTTAGTTAAGAATATTCTTTTCATATCTTAAATTTGAGAAATTCTCCTGCTGTTTCTCTGTTACTTAGAAGATATGCTTTGTAATTGTTCATTTATTCATACGAACGAGTATGATATTTACTGAGGATCTAATATATGTCAGAATTATGCTAAATCCTGGGGCTCAAAGGTCCCAGCCCTCAAGAAATTCATAATCTTGAGGCTCTCTAAGGAGATGATTTGCAATATAATGCTGTAAATGCATTTGTAGACTTCACAGAGGGAGATTAAATGTCTCAACAGTAAAAACCCTACATGGATATAGTCGAGAATATTTTAAATAATAGTAAAGAAGAAATACAATAGAGTACCCACTTTTGGTGCGAGGTGGGAAAAAGCAAAGTATACAAATTATACCTCTCTCCAGTCACTAAGGTATAGCTGATCAAATGAAAAATGGGGAACAGCTGATTGAGTGATGCTGGCATGGAGCTGAGCTTTTATGGTAGAGCAAAGAGGAAAGAGGTCACTTCCCAGGTCTAAGTAAAATCAGCGGTGGGCACTTTGCAGAGCATTGACCAAGGCTCCTCAACAACACATGATTGACGTGCTCATTCAGAAATTGCTTGTTTAGAGACTATCACCATTTTTGCAAATAAGAAAGATATTAGAAGCCACATTGTATCCCAGCCAGACCTGCATGGTACAACAATAGGATGCATAAAAGAAAATCAGCACTTGGACTGCACAAAGAGAGAAATTAAAGCAGAAAACACACCTTAGCTGTATATGACTAAGGTTTTTGACAAGTTCTATAATGAAGAGGAAATGGAAATAAATATCAGAATCTTGTGCATGTTATATGATTTGTTGCATATAGACAAGCTTGTATTGACTGCATATATGAGTTCTTTTAAACTGTAGTTTCAGCCACTTAATCAGTCAGTTTGCCTGTCTTCATAAGATTTATTTTCAGGAAGCAATTTCAATCTACCTAAACATTGGATCTGGTGGAACCCAAATGACTGAGCCAGTCAAAGTTCTGCTGCCACTTCCCCATATAAGAACTGTTTAAGAAGTTGAAAGAGGGATCAGACTTTGACTAGAGAAATGAATGAAGCTGATCTGGATAGGACTGGGGCTGATGAGAATACAGGGTAAAGGATAATATCATCCATATTTTAAAACTTCAACTTCAACTTCTGTCTGAGACCAAAGGGGGAGATGTTTATTTGGTGCAAAATGTATATTTTGGGTAGTGCATTACTTAATTTAATTTGTATGGTCAGTTTAGTTGAATACCGTAAGTACATGGAATCTTGAATAGGACATGAGATTTTATTGGTTTGTTCAGGTTAGTGTGATGACCTGATATATCTCAAAGTAATTTGGTCAGGGAATAAGGAAGTATTTGCAAAGTCCTTTTGGGGGATTGGGGAGAAAGGAGGAAATATTCAATTCCCCCATTTGGAGAATTTCTGATATTCTTGCAAGCAGTGGGGACAGCCAATTCAATAGGCTCAGCCCTTGATCTTGGGGCTCACCCCTATGAAACTTATTCCTGCAAAAAATAGGTTAAGCCTACTTATAATCATGCCTAAGAGTCATCCTTAGTGTTGCTCGTATGTGGCCTATCACTTTAAGCCAACTTGCAGGTGAACTCACTGGCCTCGCCACCACGTGGGATATGACTCCCAGGGGTATAAATCTTGCTGGCAACATGGGACAGAACTCCTGGGATTCACTGGGAACTGCCCAGCATCATGGGATTGAGAAAGCCTTCTGACCAAAAGGGGGAAGGGGGAGATGAAACAAAATAAAGTTTCAGTGGCTAAGAGATTTCAAACAGAGTTGAGAAGTTATCCTGGAGGTTATTCTTATGCATTATATAGATATCCCTTTTAGTTTATGGTATACTGGAGCGGCTGAAGGGAAGTACCTGAAGCTATTGAGCTGTGTTCCAGTAGCCTTGATTCTTGAAGATGGTTGTATAACAATATAATGTTTACAATGTGACTGTGTGATTGTGAAAACCTTGTGTCAGATGGCCCTTTTATCCAGGGTATGGACAGATGAGTAAAAAGATACGGATAGAAATAAATAAATAATTGGGGGATGTTCTAGTTTGCTAGTTGCTAAAATGCAATATACCAGAAACAGAATGGCTTTTAAAAAGGGGAATTTAATGTAAAGCCTATGGAAATGTCCTAACTGAGGAATCCAGGGAAAGATGCTTAATTCAAGAAAGGCTGATGTATCTGTGACATGTCTGTCAGATGAGAAGGCATGCTTATCCTTTGTTGGTCCCTTCTTCCTGGGCTCTGTGCTTTCAGTTTACATTACTGTAAACTTGTAATTTATTAAATTCTGCTTTATAAATGCCAAAAAAAAAAGGAATTTAATAAGTTGCTAGTTTACAGTTCTAAGGCCAAGAAAATGTCCCAGTTAAAATAAGTCTATAGAAATGTCCATCCAGGGAAAGATACCTTGGTTCAAGAAGGCCAATGAAGTTCAGGGTTTCTCTCTCAAGTGAGAAGGCACATGGCGAACAGGGTCAGCGTTTCTCTCTCATCTGGAAAGGCATGTGATGAAACGGCATCATCTGCTAGCTTTCTCTCCTGGCTTTTCTTCATGAAGTTTCCCAGGAGGCGTTTTCCTTCTTCATTTCCAAAGGTCGCTGGCTGGTGGACTCTGCTTCTCGTGGCTCTGCCCTCTCTGAATCGCTCTCATTCTCCAAAATGTTTCCTCTTTTATAGGACTTCAGAAACTAATCAAGACCCACACAAATGGATGGAGATACACCTCCAGCTAATCCAGTTTACCAACCACTCTTGATTAAATCTCATCTCCAGGGAGATGATCTAATTACAGTTTCAAACACACAGTGCTGAATAGGGATTAGAAGAAGTGGCTGCCTTTACAAAATGGGATTAGGATTAAAACATGGCTTTTCTAGGGTACATACATCATTTCAAACCAGCACAGGGGATAAGGGGCAAAATAAATTGGGTAGATTGAAACACTAGCGAGGTATGGGATGTGTGAGTTTTTTCTTTTTATTTCTTTTTCTGGAGTGATGCAAATATTCTAAAAATGATCATGATGATAAATACACAACTATGTGATGATATTGTGAGCCATGGTTGCACACCATGTATAGACTGTATGTGTGTGAAGATTTGTCAATAAAAATATATTTTTTAAATTCTGCTGCCAAAACTGCTTGTTTATGCTTTCTGTTCCACAGAAGACTTGAGAAGGCTTATATGAATAATACAATATAACCAAATAGAAAAAAGTCACAAATCTAACCTGTAATAAAGGTTATATTTTAATACCGAATAGACTATTATATCCAGAAGTCTTTAATAAATATAAGGATGTGTTATTGATAGTAGTGCCATCTGTGAAGTAATTTTTTTTTAAATAGCAGAAAGTTTTCTCAGTGTTTTTTGCATTTCCATACCTTGAGTATTAATTTTTGTTCTGGATACCAAAGACCCCCTATTGTTGTTGTTATTTAAAAATTTTTTTGACCAGAGCTACAATTCTGAAATAATATTTATTTTTTTCCTGATTAAAAAAATATATTGTAGGATTTAAACATATATAGAAAAGTATAAAGGAGAAAATGAAATTTAAAAATCACTCATAATCCCTCCACCCACCCACCTCGAAATCAAAACCAGGGACAATAAAAATAGAAAAGGAATGCTACATTACTCTAGAAGTGTGAGTAAAGCTCTTTGGGGACAGAGAGGATAGGGCAACTAATACTGTCTGGGGAATTGGGAAGTGCTTAACTAAGGCGGTGACAATTATGCTGGGTTTTGAAGAAAAAATAGGAGATAGGTTTGGTGAAGAAGGGTTAGGGAAAGGCATTGAAGTGGGAGGGAATAGAATGTAGAAAATGATAGAGACTCTCTTTTTTTTTAGTTTAAAAGAAGATAAAAGTTTGGGAAGAGCCTGGTGTGTTCAGATAACTGTCAGAAGTTCACTGTGGCTGGAGTATAGTGGTGAAGAAGATAATCAGGTTGGAAAGATTGTCAAAGACCTTTGTTCGTTAAACTAAGGATTTAGGCTCCATCTTGTAGGATTTTCCTTAGTTATATCAGATAAGTAAGGTAATGGACAACTTGAAATGTGATGTTGATCATGCTTAGCCCTTTAACTTAAAAACCATTACTTAGCCTAATCACTCCATCAGCTTCTCCCCTTCTTCAATGTTCTATTACTCAAGTTTTGTGATCAAGAGGGAAAAAAGGATCCTTATAGGGAGCTGTAGGAAGGCGAGATAATGGCAAATAAGATTTCTTACAGATGTTCTATGTAAAAACTTGGCAAACAAAATGTATATGAGTAATCCTTAGCTGTGAAACCATTCTAGTAATGGTTTGTATTTGGTGCATTTTCCTAAAGTGAATTCATTTTTGGTATTTGAAAGAAAGATTATTCTGTAATATTTGAAAGAGGGAGAAAAAAACCCACAAATCTGGTAGTTTCATTTTTCTTCTTTAAGAAGAATACATGCATAGAGTCTATTTCTGTATAGTAGCAGATGTATACTAGAAAAATGGATTAATATCAGAATTATATACTAGAAAATAACCTCCCAAAGAGAGAGTAGATGGTTGTGAAGCAAAAGAATATTAAACATGCCAGAGATACTGTAAGCCTTATACTGGATGAAATAGCGACACGTCCTGAGATGAACAGCTCATGACCAGCCTTCTTCTTTTTCTTCTTCTTCTTTTTTAAACATTTTTTATTGTGAAATATAACATACATACAAAAAAGTGATAAATTTCAAAGTACAGTTTAACAAGTAGTTAGAGAGAAAATTTCAAAGAATGGTATGGGTTACAGTTCCACAATTACAGGGATTTTCTTCTACCAGCCTTTTTTTTAATCATTATCTTTATAACTAATGCTTGGATTTTGCTCCTTAAAAAAAAAGTGGGAGGAGATAGTGTCATGGTAGCATAATGTTGTGAATATAATCACTTTATACTTAAAAGTGATTAAAATGAGAAATTTTGTATTGTATATAGATAACACTATAAAAATAACTAAAAAAAGAGTGGGGAGGTCTTCTTGCTTTCTTGGATATTTTGGGACAAAATTTAGACAAAGGTTTTAACCTAAATTTGTTACATAATTTTTATACTTACAGCTAAAGAAATTTTTAAATTGATGTTTTATTTTATGGGAAAAAGAATATATTCAAGTACAAAAGTTTCAAATTTTAAATCATGATTAATTTTGTGTTTGGAAAAATAAAAAAAAGTTTTAGTTCTAAATATTGAATAAATTTTAACTAGGGAAATTCTAGGTTAAGAAAGAAGAGAGTAAATTTTGATGTGGATATTTCTGTGTTTCATGGGCTTTTAAAAAGAATAAGTACTTATCTTACACAGGGTGAAGGTTGTGAGATGAGTATTACAGTAGCTTCAGCTGCTCTTGAAATTTGTGTAATTTCTGCAAGCAGATGGTTCAGTGCAGTTATTTGGAGGTCATTATGAAGGGCCAGATAAATATTTATCAAAAGCCAGAAAAACTAGAATACAAGGCCAAAAGACTGTCTTGTTTTCTAACTTCAGTGCATCTCAAATGCTTATGCAATGGCCTCAGCATCTAAGTGAGAAAAATGTAGATGTGCTTAATAATTGGAAAAAGTATTGAAAAAGTATCAAGCACTTTGACTAGAATGCGGTGTAGAAATCATAATGAATTTTTTTCTAATCCTCAAGATACAAATAAGCGTACACAGGATCAAATGCTTGCCTTGTTTTGTGTCCTCAGTTGGCTGGCTTTTCACTTCAGTGACTACTTATTGAACATTTTCTGGGTATGTAGTAGTTCATGATTTAGTCACTGTCTTTGATATTATAAATCTTTTTTTTGAAAATAAATTTTGCTCATTGAATAATTATACATGAGATAATTAGAAGAAAATACCTTATGCTTTTTGTCATTTCTGTAATAAACTGATTAGATGACTATGTAATGCTCATCATATTGAATTACAAAACTTTTTAGAATTAATATAGATATAGTATTTGTAAAATGTTCCACATCTGGAAGGAATTCAATAAATGCTGATTGATTAATAACTTGTATTATTAGTTATAAGGTATGACTCAGACCTTTTGGGAGTCAGAAAGTCAACTTCTATAAGCTGGTCTCATATTGGAAGCTACATTAAAATGGAAAATCTCTTGCATCTATATTCTGGTTATGAACAGTGGGAATTATGACAATAAAGAAGAATAATGTAAAATACAATTATTTCTTTTCTATAAAATTGTGTGATTTAGGACTTAAAACAATCTGAATAGTCCCAACTGTTAAATGAGATAATTTAAAACAAAGAATCATTACTCTTATTCCAATATAAAGGAATTTACAGTAGAAAGTCTTTTTTTCAAGTATTTCTGTTTTCAACTTGTATCCTTTAGGGTAAAGATGAAAACCTATCATTATATAAGAGTTTCTTGATATAGAGAAGTTGTTTAGGTGAATAAATAATAGGCTTTTAAAGCCGACAGTAAACTTAGAGACGTCTAATCCAAACTTCTTATTTTACATATGAGGAATTGAGGCCTAGAAAACTGAAAGAGGCCTAGAGAGTAGGGCTGTTCTTCAAACTTTAGATTCCTGGTTGAATTAGTTAGAGTTTTCTAGAGAAACAGAACCAACAGGAGGTATCTGTAAATATGAGATTTATCAAGGTGTCTCATGCAACCATGGGAATGAAAAAGTCCAAAATCTGCAGGGCAGGCTGTGAAGCTGACAGATCTGATGAAGGATCTGGACGAAATCCACAGGAGAGGCTCATTGGCTGAAGAAGCAGTGAAAAAGTCTATCTTCTTCCTTAAAAATCTTCAGCTGACTGGATTAGCTCATTGTGGAAGACCCTCCTTAGTTGATCACAGATGTAATCAGCCACAGATGTAATTAACTGAATAAAAAATAATGAACTGAAATAGAAAAAAATAAAAAGAAAAAACAGACCAGACTTCCAGTTTATCAACCAGTCAGGTTATATCGTTGCAGCAACGGTCAGGCCAGTGCTTGCCGGACCAGACAACTGGTCATCATCACTTTCCAAGTTGACACCAGAACCTAGCTATCACAGTGGTTTTGCATTTTCCCCCCTCCACACCTGACTACCTGATTTACTGACAAAGACATGTACTACAGATGCTGAATTTTGCCATTTTGCTTTGGTTTAAAAAAACACTTGAATTTTTGCAGCAACTTGATATGGTTCTCTTAATATGTGAATAACCAAATCCTAACACTGCAAAACTATTCAAAATTCCATATTTGAATTCTTCCATTTCCCATTTTGACTTTTTAGCTACTATAGTTTCAGATAATGTTCTTCTAATGCTCAGCCTTTGTGATTTGTTGTGTGTCTGGTATATCCTTGATAGCTGTTACTGAGCCAGATGTTGTAGACCCTTATACTGATCTTTATAGGGTCTTTGCATTATTTAATGAGATGTCTATAGTTCAATTTGTTCCACAGAGCTGGTAATTAAAAAAATACTTTGCTATTCCCTTTCATAATTTCCATTTGTGAGTAATGGCCCAGATTTGTAAAAATGGACTGACATAATGATAATCTTACACAGATGTTACATTTCTTTAGTCTTGTCATTTGGATACTTATCCATTAAATGCAACATAAAATATATTAGTCTACATAGGCTAGATTACTCTCACTAACAAAAACCGTATAATCTTTCTTTAATATAAAAGTTTACTTTTCACTCAGGATAATGTGCAATATGGATCAATGAGAGAGGTTTTTCTCAGTTATCAGGGGCCCATGCTAAATGGAGGCTGTGCCATCTCATAGCTTTACTTTCTGGAGCACTTGGCTTTCTTGGTTGTTGTGGTGGGGAGAGTTGGAATGTAATACTGGCTATTCTGTGATTAACTTCTTTTGTGCTTTACTGCCTCTATATCTGGAGTGTAATACTGGCTCTTCTGTACTTTGGTGTGAAAGTAAAACACATCATTTCGATTACAGCTCACTGGTCAGAACTAACCACAAAGGAGCTGGGAAATACTAGGGAACAAATGATAAGTTTATGGAGTACCAATGTCTCTGCCACACATTAAATTGGCTTATAGGAGAGCTACCTATTGTCCAGACTCTTCATCCTTCTTCTCCCCACAGTTTACCTCTGAACTTATCTATCCTGTAAAAACATAAATCTTAAAGCTAATAATTTAATACTCTAATCATGAAAAATATAAAATATGAACAAATATTTTCAGGGGTTGAGCTGGAATTTATACATGTATTCTATATGAAAAATTTTTCTAAGCAAATCAATTAAAAACCGTGAATAAAATCCCAAGAAGCATTTTTCTGTTAAGTGGACCAATATTTCATATGCTTTTATAGATCCATTATTATATTTAACTCATTATTACTTTGACACAATGTGTTTCCATAAATCAAGTATTTGTATATCCTATAGGTCAGGCCTCATTGATTCATTACTCAGATGTCCTTTTCCCTGACATTCTAAGTTAGTAAATGTTTACTCCTGCTTTTTAAAACTTAGGTGCAGACAACTAATACTGTCTAACTAATAATATAAATCTTAAATCAATAGCGATCCTAATTTGAAAAAAGGATGTACCCAGAGGCAAAGGGACTATGGTCATGAAGTAAATAAAGATCAGTTTTATCTTAACTACTCCATTCCTAGGTTAAATGGAAGATTCACAGAACCTAGGAACTTTAAAATTAAAATACCATCCCTATTCACCCTAAGGCATGACATAGGACCTAGGGCAGTTCTAAATAATTTCAATTCAATATATATATTTTTTTATTGAGTATTATGTGCTGGCTAATGTGCCTATTGCTGGAGATAGAACAATGAATAAGACATTACCCTTCTTAAGTAGCTCACAATCTAGTAAAGGAGAAAATGAAAGCAAGTAATCAAAATACAGTGTGACAAGTGCAACATTAGGAGCTTATAAAAAGTACAGAGTAATGCAAAAGAGGGAATAATTAATTCTATTTGTGGTTTGGAGTGAGAGGAACATCTTAGACGTAATACTGTTTGAGCTAGATGTGAATGATAAACAAGAATTCACCAGTCAGAGGAGGAAAGGACATTCCTGGCAGGCAAAACAGCAAGTGAAAAGGCACAAAGGCAAGTGTGTTTGAAGAATGTAAATTCTTTGGTATTATGGAGCTCTGTGAAAGCAGAGATATTGATTGTTTGCTCATTGTATCCATACTAGCCTTGTATAGAACCTGGAGCACAGTTGGTATTCAGTGAAATTTGTTAAATGAAGGAATGAAAGAGTGGGAGCAAGGGACCAAATGATGTTGGGCCTTGTGTCATTCTAAGGAGATTGAACTTAATCAGGTACCTCCCATTGTCTGAACCTAACTGAAAGTCAGCAGGCAAGGGAGTCTTGGAAATTTAGTTTTCCAAGGAAAGGGGAGGGAATGCACCTGAGAGCAAACAGGCACATGACCCACACCCTTATCATGGCCTACTAGCCATGTGTAATTTGCACATGTCTACTCTCTAACTTAATCTCCTGTGCTCCAATAAACAGGCCTCTTTTCACTCCTCAGGCATACTAAGCTTGATCTAACTACCTCAGGGCTGTTGCCTGTTTCTTGAAACAAGAGGGCTTTTACATCAGGTTTCTGCCTAACCATTGATTCTTTCTAATCATCCAAATCTCAGGTTAAGTGATACTTCTCTAGACAGGCCTTCCCTGATGGGTCCTTCTAAGGTAGAATAGCTGTTCTTCTCATATTGTCTCTCAGTGCTAAGAGGTAATTTATGGGCACACCCAATGACATACATGATCCATATCCTCGTATCCTTTCCCCTTGAGAGTGGGTGGAACCTATGACTTGCTTCTAACCAACAGATTATGGCAAAGGCGATTGAATATTAACCCCATGATTATATTATGGTATATAAGACTCTATTTTTAGAAGATTGGAGTGAGAGAGATCTCCTTACTGGTTTTGAAAATGTAAATTATCATGTTATAAGGATGTCTAGGAACAGAGAAATGTGGCAAGGAACTGCAGGGGTCTCTGATAGCTGAGAGTAGCCCCTAGCAGAGAGTTAGCCAGAAAATGGAGGCTTTCAAAGACTGTGTGTATCTGTGTGTGTGATTTCACTGAGCAGGCATATGTGTAGCTCAAGGACTTCGAGACCAGTATGTCTAATATTCTGTTTTAAGATTTCCCTTACTATGTTATAATTTTTTTTTTAACTCTAAGTCTCAGTAAAATTTTTAACCACATACAGAGTATCTTGAAGAATAAATGGAGGGTACTTGTATCTACTCTGGCACTGGCAAGGAAAAGCTCTTATGAGATGTCAGTAGAGATGTTCAGAGCAAATCAGGTACATTTGGGGAAAGTATAAATCCTCCTCTGGGATCCTTCAAATGCTTGGGGAGGAGCTGGGTCCTCCTGTAGTCAGTCACTCAGGACTCAGTCACTTAGATTATTTAATTTTGCTCTTGAAGGGAAGGGTAACCACAGAAGCTAGGCTAATTACAATTTCAAAATTTTAGACAAAAAAAGGAAGGAAACAAAGGGGACAAGAGGCCTAAGTACCCAAAGAAAAGCAATTTATTTTCTCCTTCACATGTTTTCAAAAGAGAGAGACTTAGGTTGCTTTTCGGCCCAGAGGATGTCAGGAGTGTCAATCTCCAGTCTCATTTTCCTTGTATTTCACAACTGAGAGTTTTTTCCCCTTCTTCCTGTATCTACACCTTGGTCTTCTAAAAGGAGACTCTTCCATGTCCCATTTCTTAGTTTAATCCTAAGGATTAAATCCTAAAATTTCCAAGCAGCTTCAGGTAGCCTTCCCTGAAGGGTATGCCCAGTGCTAACATTTGGTCTCCTGTGTTTTTTTGCTAGAGTTAAGAGTTTTTCTTCTATTTTTTTCTTTGATACCACATCTTTATTATTTAAAAGTTTGGTCTTGGAAGTATGATTTTAAAGTTTGGTCTTGGAAGTATCCAAGCCCAGGTAACTCCTATGTGTTCTCATGCATGTAACAGAGATTTTGCCTTATTCCTTATTCTAATTCTTGTTCTAATAATCTGCCTAGTTCTCCTAGTGCCTTCTTAAGATCAGGGTTTTGATTTGCTTTTATAAATCCTCCACCTCAGAGAAAAGATACATTCCATGAAGGGTCCTAATAAATAGTTAAGGTCTATCAGTCTCCCAGATGCTATTGGTTTGCCCACCTGGATATCTTTGCTGCTTCCTCTTCCACCAAGGTTCCTTACCCCAGAATTTCTCCCATAAGTTAGAAAACACTCTTATGTGTTAGGCTTTGGGAAATATTTATCCTTGGACACCATGGTAGTCATTAGGGCTGTTCACAGATATTCTAGTAACACAGTAGGATTACACTTCACTTCTCTTTTGAAGTTAGGTTTGGCCTTGTGACTTCGGTGGTCAATAAAATGTGAGTGAAAGTGAAGCGTGTTGCTTCTAGGTAGAAGCATTTTAATAGAGCAAAACACTGCCACACTAGTAATTGAATTTCATGATCTCTACTGTGGCAATCTTGACAGCTTGGGTCTCAGTGAAGCCTCTACCAGTCTGGGGCTCTTAGTGACTGCAATGAACAAAGCACCTTTAATGGATGCTGTGATGAGCTTCCCAGATCTACCTTTTAGAACTGAAGTAACACTTTCTCCCAATTGCTGCAAATGGTGACTGACAGCTCTCAGCTGGTTCCCTCTCTGGGAGTTGCTTTGGGCTGAAGAAAGCCCTCTCACCCAAGGTCCCCTCCCTTCCCCAGGTGCAGCCCATAAGCAATCACTGGTTGATGTGGGGGTATAAAGACCTGGCCCCAGCCTCAATTCAGGACAATGCTGAAGGGCCACCCCAGCTAAAGGGCTCCCTACAGGATAGTGTAAAGCTCTTTTGCAACTGTGTAGCAGTTCAATCTCTCTCTCTATTCAATCCCGCTTCCGTCAGTCCCCACAAACATTGTTTTGAGAGCACTATCCCATGTATCTCCTGATCACAGAGTTTCAGGGTCTACTTCCTGGTGAACCAGACTTGTGATAGACCCCCTGATGACTTGTGCCCAACATGTAGGATGTGTGAGAAATAAATTAATGTTGCAATAAATTGCTGAGATCTGGGGAATGTTTCTATAACCTAGCCCATCCTGACAGGTACAGATGTTAAACTTCACCTGCCAGCCAATCCTTTGTTCTCAAACAGCTTGACTCTTGCCTGTCTTGACTTGGTGGACAGTCCCAGTGCATAGTTTTAGTTCTTCCCTTATGTTCTTTCTCACTGTGAGTGGACAGTTATGTCCCAACCAGAGAGGAACAACAGGAAAAGGGAGAGGGTGGTCTATCAGGTTGTCTACTAAGTATTCCTACCAACAAAGTAGCAAATACAAACTCCTTTCTCTTTTCCGTGTAATTTATCACATATGTACAAAGGTGCTTAATGTTTCTTAGAAAAAAATTTATGCAAATAAAAATTGAATAATCAAATACATGATCCCAAGTTGAGGAAGAAAACCTATATATTACTAATAAACTTTCTGTACCTCTAACATACCGAAACCCTGTTTCTCTGGATGCTTGTCTCATTTCTTAAAAGACAAAAGGTAAAACAATACCATTTTCTTATTTTAGGCTTTTCAGGCAAAACAAAATTACAGAATCAAAGCATATGCTCCTTTTCCCTCTTCACTTAAGGGATTTTACTATATAGAAACATTTCTTTCTGCCTGGAGGGTAAACAGTACAAAAATATTTCAACTAAAAAGAGTCTGAGAATTTTGGGCTGGTATTATCAGAATCCATAATTTAAAAAGATACTTAGTTTGATAACAACAACCAGTTTAAGGACTGTCGAGATTTGTTTACATCAACGTTGGATAAAAAGATAAAAGGGGTTTGAATAAGCAAAAGCAAAGAGTATCTCTAGGAGTGTATCTCTGTATGTATCTTAGCAACTGCCCTTAGCCACAATGCAAGACCAGCAAAACCAGCCTTCAGCATTACCCTTTGCTTAGTGGGGGAGGGGAAGGGTAAACTTCCCCGTACCCCCACCCCGCCCCCCCGCAAAATTTCCACCTCGAAGCTCAGTAGTAAAACCAGACTTCCGAACATGGCGACACGCACGTCACCTTCTTCCCTCTGCCTCAGCAATATCCTACCCAAATCGGCTTGATCAGGGGTGAAAGGGTGCAGGGCGGCGAAGAGCGACCCCCTACTCTCATCTTCGTCGCTTGGGTACAAATGAGATTTACAAATCTTAACAAACAGACTAAACAGATCGTTTCCGGATCCAGGGAAGCTACGTTACCAACCGCACCTTCCCATTTCCTTGGGTGCCAAGACTCGTCCCCAGCCTGTACCCTGGTAACAACTCTCCACGGCTGTTTTCTTCTCAGCAGCCCTGAAAAGCTCCCCGCCCCCAACTTTGTGAATAAAGGCCCACCCTCGAAGTGTAAACCGCAGTGCAGACAAGCACATACAGCATGACGGCTTATGGAATTTTAAAAGAGAGCGATTTCTTTCTGGCTTCACATCCTTCCAAATGTTCAATATTCCTGTCAGCTCAGAATGGCGAAGGGAACGGTGCTTGAGGAATGCTGTACGCCAATGAGAGCAAAAAAAAAAACTCACACCAATTTAGGGGTGGTCTTTCTAATTCTGGCTTTTGCCTGAGTCAGTGAGGGAAGACCGAACAGACTAAAGTCTCCGGTTCGGGGAAAGGCGGGCCCGTCTGGATTCTTTGGGCTACGGAGAGGCAGACTCCGGCCCGGGGAAACAATGGGGCGGCTCGGCTCCTCGAGGCTTTTCTCTAGGAGACGCGGAGGAGACGGCGACGTCTCAGTTTGGAACTAAATCACGGAGCTTGGAAGAGTTAGAGAAAGCTGGACAAAAGATGTCGCCGCCATCCCAAGTACACACACAAACGCCAAGCCATTCACGTAAGGAAGGTATGCGCGTGTCGAAAGGAAAAGGCGTTGCTGCCCACCGCGGGCTGCCGGCCCCACCCCCGGCTCTAGGCAGCTCAGGGGTGGAGACCCGCCGCGCGAGGGCCGCCGAGCGCTGCCTGGGCGGGCCGCGAGCGAGGGGCGGGGCCGGGCGGGGCCGCGGGCGCGCGGGCGCAGTGAGGGTCTGGTCGCGCCGCCGCCGCCGCCGCCCGCGCTGCACCACAGGCCGGAGACTGACGGGGCCGGGAAGAGCCGGAGACTGAGGAGGAGGCGGAGGCGGAGGCGGGGCGACTCCGGTGACCGAGAGCACCGCAGACTGGCAGCTGCGGCGACTCCCCCCCTTTGTGTCTGGTCTGCGCGGAGCCACTGGAAGTGCTTCCCGGAGGGGCGCTGGGTGTCTTGACCCTCGCTGCCTAACCCCCTTCCCGGCTACCAACATCCGCCCTCCCGCCGTCCCCGCCCTCGGTCCGAGACGCTCGAGCTCCGCCCGGAGCCCAGAGCTGCGGGAGAACTAGGCGGCGGCGGCTACGGCAGCGGCGGCTTCCTCCTCCTCCTCGAGGGCTTGTGATTCGCTCACCGGAGCCAGAGAGGGAGGAAGATAAGGCTTTCACGGTGGAATTTACCTCAGAATCGAACGGCAGGAATAAAAATCAGAGAGGATAAGAGAAGAGTGCACCGGGAAAGGCAAAAAAGAAAGGGCAGCCTCCCCGGCACCCCCTTGCACCCGCGGCCTCCCTGCCGACCCCTCCCCTCCCCCGCTCCCCACCGCCCCTCAGCCCTCAGGAGCGGCCCTGTCGAACCCTCGCAGGATTGTTCCGCGAAGGCGTGAGAGCTGCGAGTTTGCCCATGGAGGCAGGCACCTTTTTCGATCTAGTCGAGGAACAGGGTTTGTAGCTGGTGAATCGGAGTGAAGGGAGCACCGAAGCGAAACTTAAAAAAAGGAATCCTGCGCTCCCGGAGCCCGGGGCGATGCGACTCGGGCCGCCGGGCGCCGCCGCTGCCCACCGGGCTTCGCCCTTCCCGGCGGTGGGGGACTGGCTCTGATCTCGCCCTCCTCCCCCCTCCCCGCCCCCCATCCAATCCTCGACCTCCGCCCCTCTGCTCCCTGGATATGTTTTCTCCCAGACCTGGATATTTTTTTGATATCGTGAAACTGCGAGGGAAATAACTGCAGGGATTTCTTTTCGGTTCCCTGCTTCTCACGGACATGCCTTCAGTTTGGGAGGCCGAAGCACCCCGTCCTAGGCGAATGAACCCCCGCCAGCCGCGAAGGAGAGAAATGTAGGGGATTTCTACAGCGGAATGAAAGCTCTGCTGCTGGGTCTTCTCATCTGCCATTTGTCCTTTCAAACTGCATTGTAACACGGGCAGGATAAAGCAGCCGAGAGAGAAGACGAGCTTCCTGGCAGTATTTCTCCGCCCGTATTTACTTTCCATATTTCTTTTTCTTTGCCTTCCTGCTTCTTGGCTGGCCCAGAGATGCCTTCCTCTCTGCAGCGGCGCTGGCGAGTGTCCTCGCTGCTATGGGCTGTCCTGCTGGTCAGCACTGCGGCCGGTGAGTAGCCCCGATGGCGCTTCCCGGCCACTTCCCCTGCGGTAGACGAGGGAGGGTACCGCAGAGGCCCGAGGCCTGCGCCGGTGTGCCCGCGCGCCTCCCCCGTGCCTTCCAGGGAAAAACCTGCAGGGTTTTTGTGTGGTTTCCTATCCCCCCTCCCAAATTCTCACCCCTTACCGAGGAAGAAAAGACATGTTGGGTGTGGTATCTTGACATTTTTAGCTGTGAGGTAATGCAAGGATTAAAAATAATATTTTAATCACCAGTGAACAGTGTCTATTATGAGATCTTTAGAAACAGAGCTGTAATTTTTTTTTTTAATACGAAGAAGCGAATTTGGTTTACAGGAAAAAGAACAGCTATAAACACACACTTGAACCTTATTTTTAGATTTAGAGCACTCTTCGGAAATCCGTGTTTCTTTCATTATTCAAAAATCTTATACAATGAATAGAATACATCTCGAGGGAGCCAGAACTGTGGGATTCTTACTACATTTATAATACTGTTAATTATTATTAGCTTTAGTATTATTTTACTCCAGAGTATTTTTGTAACGATATCTCCATCATGTTATTTTGGATCCTTATACTTTATATGCTTTTGGAATTATTGAGCACGGAAGTGTTTTCAATAACTTTTCTAGTAGTCATCTGGCATCTCTTGGCTTTCCTGTCATTGAGACAACTTTGACCTGACATCGGACTTACAGGATATTTGAGTCCTGAAAGTTCTTTGACCTTTTACTGAGCTTAAAGGGATATCGTAGTCATTCTTTCCTTCGGATATTTTCTTTTTAGTTCTCAGACACCTTAGAAAAAATGTTCCGATTGCAGTTACTTCTCAAGCAGTTTTTTTGTGGTCTGCTTTTAGAGATTTTCTATAGTAAATAGTTACATATAATTTTCAAATTTGGTTCAGGATGGCCAGATAGACTATGCATTTATAAACGAGTCATGAGCAACATGACAGTTTTCTAATTACTTTTTTACTTTTGTAAGTGTGTAATTTTCACAGTCATTAAATTTCTCATTGTTGTGTTAGACACAGGAGTTATTTCCATCTTACAAATCTGCCCTGGGAAAATACTGAAATTGAAGCTTCACCTTTTGCTTTTGCTATTGTTGATTGGTGTCTGTCTTTATGAAAACTTATGCACTGGTGTTAAAATAATTTGAATTTATGAATTGAGTGTATTTTGAAACTTTTATTTTGTGAACTTAATTCCTTTTGGGGTAAAAATGAGCGATTGTTTTCAAAGTTTCTTTATATTTTGTGTTAGCTATTTAAATTTTCTAGCCTTAAGCCATGTGGCTCTTGTAAAATATGAAGAGTCAAAGGCCTTATACTTAAGCATTCATTCTGTGAGCAGAAACCTCACACTAGACTTTTCAGTGTTCTTTGTTATTCTTGACCATTTGAATGCAGTTTCTCATTTATAGTGCCATGCTTATTTTCTGATCAGACCTGATAAAATTAAGAGGAAAACAATTAATTTAAAAATAAACTTAATTTCTGTTTGCTAAATATTCTTAAGATTGTGTCCCTTAAAGGGTTAGTTTAAAAGAAGCACTGCTTAAAAGTGGTTTTAGTCTTTTTTTCTTTAATATTACATAGCGTTATATGCCAAAATTTGTGAAGCTGAATTTCAGAGCTATCATGATAATAAAACAGCTAATATTTATTGAGTATTTGCTAAATACTAGCAGCTATTTAATAGCTTTACATCTATTTTCTCATTTGATTCTCATGATAATTCTATACTCTAGGTTATTACTAATGTCATTTTACAGAAAGGGAGAGTATGATACAGAGAGTTTAAATAACTCACCACACAGTCAGTAAATTGTGGAGCCAGGATTATAAGTTTCTAGAGCTCATATCCTTAACTATCATGTTATTGATAACAGCAACAAAAACGACAAATCTTCATTCTAATTGGGAATATGAGATAAAGGAGTGCTTTCATTACTTTATCAGCCTTCCAGAAGAAGCAAGGGCACTTGATAGGATCTTGCTACAGGACTGATTATGTGAAGGTTATGGTTTTGAATGTGTAAATTTTGCTTTGTCTGATATTGGGGTGGCTAGTGTAGCATTATGAATTACAGAGTGACTAGAGAGGACCTGCGTGGTAACCAGACAGGTGCAGTAGTACAGCTGAACAGGAAAAAATACTGGAAGACTGGCTGACATTACATCCTTTTGGGGGGCGTAGATAAATCCTCTCTTTCGAATCCTTCTTTCCCACCAGCTCTACCTAGTTCTTAAACTCCTTAATTCTAAGAACAGTTGGTATGCAAAGAAAAATAATTTCTGAAAATAAGATGTGCTCATTTGGTTTATAAATGAACTCTTAATTTGAGCAAAAGGACCAAATACAGGTATTATTGAGGATCAGTTCCCGTAATACATATGAAATAATTCAGTTGACTAGATTGCAGTTTTACATTTATCTTTTTAGGACCCAAATATTGTCTAAAATGAGATTCCTCTAGTTAGTATTCCTGGGACAGTTAGTGAATATTGTTGAAGAAATGGAAGTGTAGTTATCTTATTTTAGTTTTTTTCAAAGTGCAAGCACTTCAACTGTTTCACTTGATAAAACAAATGAATGCAGATTTTGGAGCCCTACAGTCTTGAGGTACTGAAGGGATCTCTCTGGGACTTTTTTTTTTTAAACTTATAACCCAAAAGTTCTCACTCAGACTATTGGAGAACTACTGCTATGTGTGTGTGTGTATGTATATATATATATATATATATATATATAAAGATGTGATTCAGTTTTTGATGCATAATAATTGACAACCACAAAACCTTAGTGGCATACAACAATAAGCATTTATTCCTTGCTCATCGTCTAGGATTTGACTTGGAGTACTAGCTCCATGTGTTTCATTCTTGGACCAAGGCTGGAGGGAGGGCAAGCATCTATTTGGGAGAAGCTTGTATTGTGACAGTGGTAGAAATATGCAAGAGGGCAAGCCCAGCCCCACCAGCAAGCACATTTAAAGACTCTGCTTCTCTAACATCCCACTGGCCAAAGCAAATAATATGGTTAAGTCCAGAGAATAGGAGTAGTGTAGTATATTGCTGATAATGAGGTCATAACAATTATATATGCAAAAGATGCATATATAATACTATTGCAGGGGAATAAAGAAGTGTTCCTGCAGTTTACCACATGATAAGGAAAGATGGTACAGGAGAGGGGAACTCTTAGCATTTAAATGGTACCAAACTCTTGATTAGACCATTGCATAAAAATCACATGAACTGTCTTGGCCTGTGGGTGATTTGTGGTGGTAGTGGTACTGGTGTTTCTTTATGTATGAAATGAGGGGAGAGAGCTGCCTATACCATGCAAGGACACCATCTTTCTTTTATTGAAGGCCAACTTTTTTAACAGTGAAAGAGAAAACATTGACTGTTAATCTCTGATAAATTCTAACTGTAAAAGCTACAGAGTGAAGCAGTGTAATTCACTTAATTTTATAACTGGCCATGCCACTTATTTTGGTACTACTCATATATTGCCTTGTGTTAAATATTAATTTTATGTATTTGCCTTGTCCTCTCGACTAACAATCACTTTTAAAGAACAGGGTTTATATGTTAAATTGTTTTGTAAGCTGCCATATTCCTATGTACATAGAAGATATTTAAGAAATACATAGTGAATGAATAATAAAAAAAGGAATTGGAGCCAGGAAGTATACTAGTATTGTTTACTGACTCAAATGACATATTAGTAACTTATACTTTCTTTGTCCCAGTTTCTCCAATTATAGTTTAAGTGTGTAGTGGAGAGGCTGCTGTCCTATGAGTTAATGAGAACTGGATTCTGTGTCATTCTGAGCAGATAGGCTCTTAACGAAGTTTTCTCAGTTGTAAAAGTATGGGGTTGGACTAGCTCATGTTCAAAATGCAGATTCTTGGGCCCCAGCCCAGACCCACTGAATCTGAATATCTGGACCCAGAGCTTGGGAATCTACATTTTAAACGAACACCTCAAGTAAATCTCAATGTTTGAGGACTACTGGACCTAAGATTCCTTCTAACGCTCAGGTTCTACAACTTTACTGTTTCTACTTTTTTGTGCTAATTATAACCTATTCTGGGTCTTTTATTCAGTCAGCTTTGGGACCAAATGTTTTTTATTTTGTACTTTAAGCAGATCCCAAATCTTCTTTTAAAAAGTTTTTAATTGTTTTCTCTTGTCTATTCTTAGTCTTAAAGGTATTATTTTCTTTAATAAAAAAGGCTTTGTTCACCCAGTACTGCATATGTTAATTTAGTTTGTATTTTTACTTTTGCTATTTTATTTTCCTTTTCCTTCTGCAAAAAAGAAAAATTACTTGTTAGTAGAAAGAACTGGATTTACTTTTAATAAATTTGTATTGGTATTTTTGATAAAGTATAGATAAATGGACTAGTGTTGAAACTAAATTAGACTTGATAGCACTGTGTTGATTTTTAGTTACAAATTAACATTCCATGGAGCCATCCAAGTAGATACATTGCATATATTACATTTCTATCCACTTAAGAAGTATTGTATTCTGATTTGATTGATGCATGCTGGAAAAAATAAATATGGGTGCTATGACATCTGGGAATTCGTGAATTTTGACTGTCTTCCCTAGTACTTAACATATGTTTAAGACTCATATTATCAAACTGCTTTTCTTTTGTAGTTAAATGATTCTTTGAATCATTTCCAGAAACAATGAAGAAGACCTTGGTTGAATTTTTAATGCAGTGAACCTGTTTTTCTTTTTAAATTTTTAATCTGTGGGATTGATATAACTGCTAAAACTATAGGATTACAAGAATACATATAATTTATGTATAGATACATGGGGGTAGAAACAAGCTTGTAAATAAATGACATGAACATTTAGAATGCATTGCCTAATCAGAACTCTTAGTACGTAACATTTTTGCTTATTCTTTATTGCCTATAATACAATAAGTGTTTGACAAGAAGTGTTTTAGACCCAGTTTCTATTAGTATGCACCCACAGGGGTAGTAAGGAAGAGTAGGGGAAGAAATGAAGTAACTAGTTAACAAACATTTATTAGTGACTTCTTTGTGCAATTAAAAAAAATATATATTTATTGAGAAATATCCATACACATACAATCCAGCCCTGTCATACAATCAGTGGCTCACAGTATCATCACATAGTTGTGTATTTTTCACCAGGATCATTTTTAGAACATTTGCATCCCTCCAGAAAAAAAAAAAAAGTACTCATACATCCCATACCTCTCCCTCTCATTGACCATTAGTGTTTCAGCCTACCCAGTTTTTACCCTTATCTCCTATTATTTATTTATTTTTTATCCTTTTTTTTTTTTTTACTCATTTGTCCATACCCTGGATAAAAGCAGCATCACACACAAGGTTTTCACAATCACACAGTCACGTTGTAAAAGCTATGTAGTTATATAGTTGTCTTCAACATGCAGTATTTTTTTTTTAAGTATTATGGGGACATACAAATTAAAGTAAGTCCTCTCTTTATGTCATAAAGCCTATATTCGTTTCTGAAGCAGAAGTTAGATCTCATGCTATGTGAAGCAAGTTATAAATCCTTATTTCTTTGTCTCTATGCTTACCTTTCAGGATGAAAAACACCTTTAGGTATTCTGCAACACAGGAAAAGAGGTTGTGTTCCTGTGTGTCTTCTAACTGATCTCCATTTACCTTTTATAGCTGTCTTCTCTGCCATCCTTCTTGAAAGAGTAGTGAATACCTCTTGACTTCTAAATCCTGAACTCCTTATTAGGTTCTTTCCCCCAGTGTATTGATGGTCAGCATTGACTTCCTAATTCAAGTTAGGAAATGACTTGCTGAATATAGTCACTTCTCGGTTTTGTCATCTTTGATTTTTCTACTGATTTGAAAGTTTTGGTCATCCCTTCCTTGGCACTGTCTCTTCCTGACTTTAGTGACTTTGCATTTCCCTGGTTCTGTATTTTTTCCCTTCCCTCTTCTACCCCCAAAAAGGTTCCCCCCCCCACTTAAATTGTCTTGAGTTCATTTTCTTGTATTGCTACTCCTCTCCTTTGTTGATGTCAGTGTAGTGTGGCTTTAACTATCCCTGAAAGTTGATGAATTCTAAGTCAGTGGGCACCAGAATTGGAAGATAAAAGATCTGAATCCCTGTCTGGCAGTAGGTGATGATAGCTAGTCTATTTTTAAGAGCTTTTTCACTGCTCTTGAATGTTTCTGTCTGAATATGCTTATAGCATCTCAAACATCTTTTACATTTCTCACTTATGAGGATCTCTTTATCTTTTAAGCTTATGTGTATACCTTTTATGACACTTCTTATTTTCTGCCTTGGGCAGTAGAAAGGTGATGTCTGTGTATTTTTGGGTGGAAGAGAGTGTAGAGTTTCAATGATTTTGATGTAAGGAAAGACACTCTATATGTATGTTGCTATAAATCTCGGCATATGTGACACAGAAATCATTTGACCTAATAAAAAATTTCTCTGTGTGTGTAATCTCTCTCTCTCGATGTACATGTATGTATATAGTACCTTTGCTTATGTGTGTATATAGTACTTTTACTTATATACTTAGTTATTAGTAAGTGTATAGCACTCTGAATGATATACTTGGTTGTTATTAAATACACCTAGTACTTTGAATTTAACCTTGGTTGGAGAAAACTATGGGGCATTATGAAATTGGAAGAACATTACTTTGAAATAAAAATTAAATTCTTCCAAAATCATTTTACCTTGATTATATATGTTGAATTAGGATAACAAGTGTTGGAATCTCTTTAGGGATATGCTTTAATGAAAATAAAAGAATTTTATAATCAAATAGAAAGGATGCTTTAAGAATAGTTGGTATCTTAGAATTTTCAAATTGGAAAGGATCTTAGAGTAAATTTTATTCAATTAGATGGTTAGTTAAAAACGTTAGACTTTACAACCTTGTCTATTTTATTAATTTGTTTAGAAGCCTTTAAAGATTATTTACTGAGATTCACATCACATAAAATTAACCATTTTAAAGTGAACAATTCAGTGACATTTAGTATATTTATAACGTGCAACCACCATCTCTGTCTAGTTCCAAAACATTCCTTCATTCAAAAGTAAAACTTCTAACCCATTAAGCAATTTCTTCTCTCCCCCCACTCTCCCACCTCCATAGTCCCTGGTAATCACTTATCTGTGTTCTGTCTCTGTGGATTTATCTGTTCTGGATATTTCGTATAAATGGGATTATATATGTGACATTTTTTTGTCTGGCTTCTGTCACTTAGCATAATGTTTTGAAGATTCATTCACATTGTAGCATGTATCAGTATTTTATACCTTTTGTCTTTTTCTTTTTTTAAATTGTGGTTTTATATATATTGCATGTTATATAAATATATATATGGCATAAAATTTACTTTTTAAACCATTCCTAAGTGTGCAATTCAGTGGCGTTAATTACATCCACAGTGTTGTTCTACCATCACCAAAATCCATTACTAAAACCTCAGACAGAAACTGTACTTATTAAGCAGTAACTCCCCATTCCTCGTTCCTCTGTACCCTTGTTATGTCTAATCAACTTTGTCATGAATCTGCTATTTCTAGATGCTTCATGTAAATGAAACTGTACAATATTTGTCCATTTGTGTCTGACTTATAACATCACTCCACATGATATATATTTTTTGAACATTTTTTATTGTGAGATATAGCATATATACAAAAGAGCAACAGATTTTAAAGTACAGTTTTAACGAGTAGTTATAGAACAGATTTTAGATTTTTCCTTCTAACTGCTTCAAGACACTAGAGATGAAAAGAAATTTCAGTGTAATGATTCAGGAGTCATACTCATTTGTTCAATCCTCTCTTCTCTGTTATAACTCCTCCTTCTCCTATGTTCTTTCTCTCAGTCTTTAGGGATATTTAGGTATGCCCATCCTAATTTTTTCATGTTGAAAAGGGGTGTCAACAGTATGGGGTAGGGGAATGGAATTGGTTGATATTCTTGGAGAGACTGGCGCCTCAGCATTTCAGGACTTCTCTGGCCTGGAAGTCATTTGAAGATTTTAGATTTCTGAAAAGTAAATTTAGTGCGTAAAATTTTTGTAGAATCTCAGAGCCCTGAGTGTTCTCTAAGGTTAACAGGAATGATGTTGGTTGGGGTTTGGCAGACCATGTCAATTAGTAATATCAAGTTAAAGCCTGCATAAGTGTAACCTCTAGAATAGCCTCCCAACTCCATTTGAACTCTCCTTAGCAGCTGATACCTTATTTTGTTACTTTTTTTTCCTCCTTTCTGGTCCTGAAAGCATTGTTGATCCCATGGTCCCAGGGCCAAGGCTGCTGGGAGTCATGTTCCACATTTCGAGTGAGACTTTCATCTCTGAATGTCTTGTCCCCATAGTGGGGAGGGTAATGTTTTCTTTGCCAAGTTGGGCTTAGAGAGAGAGAGAGAGAGAGAGAGAGAGAGACCACATTTGAGCAACAAAAGAGGTTTCCTGGAAGCAATTCTTAGTCATAATTATAGGTAGTTTTCGCTTCTCTGCTATAGAAATGAGTTTTATAAGGGCAAACCTTAAACTCAAGGGCTTGGCCTATGTTCTTGGAATTTCCTAATGTTTGAGAGAATACCAGGGGTTTTCCAGGTTCCCTGTGAAATTTTCCAGGTTTATTTGTTTTGTAGCATCTGTCAGTGAATTAATTTCATACGTTTTATGGCTGAATCTATACTCATATGTATATATGTATATACTATACTTTGTTTATCCATTCATTGGTCAGTGAACACTTGGTTTTGTTTCCACCTTTTTGCTATTGTGAATAATGTTGTTGTGAACACTGGTGTACAAATATCTTTCCTAAGTTGTTCCTTTCCTTTCTTTTGGGTATATACCTAGGAGTAGAATTCCTGAGACATATGGTGATTCTGTGTTTAACATTTTGAGCAACTGCCAAACTGTTTTCCACAGGGATTGTACTTATTTTCCTTGTTTTTTAAATAATAGCCATCCTAGTGGGTATGAAGTGGTATCTCATTGTGATTTTGATTTGCATTTCCCTAAAGGCTAGTAATGAGCATTTTTTCATGTACTTGTCCATTTGCATACTGTCTTTGGAGTATCATGTACTCAAGTCCTTTAGCCATTTAGTTGAGTTATTTGTTATTTTGTTTTTGAGTTGTAGGAGTTCTTTATATATTCTGGATATTGTACCTTTTTCAGATATATGATTTGCAAATTTTTTTCTTACTGTATATTATCTGTTTACTTTCTTGTTAGTGGCCTTTGCATAAAAGTTTTATATTTGGATGCAGTCCAATTATCTAATTTGTTTATAAGCCTTTTAAAGATCAATAGTAAATAATTCCAAGATCCATTTCAGTTCAGCCTTTGATACATTCAAAATCATTGAGGTCTAATTAATGCTTTTTAAATTTAGGTTAGTAATGTGTTTTTAAGAATTTTATAGATTCTATTGCTTGTGTTTATTGTTAAGAAAAAGAATGGAGGAATTTACTTTTTATATGTAAATTTTATATGTAAAATTTGGGTTTTTAAATTTGTTGATTATGGCATAGTGGTTTTTTAGATTTAACTATTCTCATTTTGAAAAGCTGAGAGGATAACTATTTAAATTTTACTTTAGGATGTATATGTTGCTGAAGAATATTTTGATTGTTATAATGCTTTAAATTGTCTTTAAACCTAGAAATGTGTAGTTTAAAGGTTTTTGTTAGTAGGTTTTTAATTTTTTTTCCTCAGTGAGATAAACTAAATATATATATATATATTTTTTTTTTACATGGGCAGGCACTGGGAATCGAACCCGGGTCCTCTGGCATGGCAGACGAGCATTCTTGCCTGCTGAGCCACCTTGGCCCGCCCAAACTAAATAATTTTTGTAATGGCACATATGAAGTAAAATAAATTTTGTCAATGTGTTAATGCTAACTAAGCTATTAGGAATATTTTGGAAATTTCTGTTGTTCCCTTATAGACATAATTTAGATGGGACTGGCGTGTTGTAATCCCTGTGTAGTAAATCAAAAATTAATTTTCTGTCTTTTGATTTCCTGTTTCACGTCTGTACTAGTTGAAAGGATTAGACAATTTTGGTATTTTCCCCTTTTAATTAAAAAAAGGCTTAAAGCAGTGAAGAAATAATTTTTGTTACTGAATCTTTGCCATATGCACTCTGTTAGGAAGCACTTTAAATCAGAAATCAGTTGCTAAAAATGAACAGAAATTTACTATCCTTTAAATTTTGACATTTTCAATAGTTTTTCTTGTACCCATGCTTGCTTTCATAATTTTTTTTGACAGTTAAGTCAGTATACATTTTTTTTTTTGTATGCTGCATGGTGGGGGTCACATTACATTCTTTTTCCATGTGACTGTCCCATTATTGCAGCACCATTTGTTGAATTTTATTTTTGGGAAGTGCATGGGCTAGGAATCAAACCTGGGTCTCCTGCATGGCAGGTGAGAATTCTACCACTGAACTACACTTGCACCCCCATAAATTCGTTTTTAAATTAGTTTACTGATAGTTTGCTTTGGGGGGGGTTGCTCGTTCCTCTTACGTTTTTATGTTTGTAATGGAAGATTTCATTGTTCTTTTACTTCTTCCCTATTCTTTTAGAAATAGATACCATAAATAAACACCATAAACACATGCTAAATGATCTTTGAGCAATATATCCAATGGACCCAGAAAGAATTTCATTAACTGTTAAAGTACTATAGGGTATTGCCAAGAAATTTGATATTCTTTATCACTGAAGAGTAATATCAAGGGGGTGTGATATAATCCAGCATTACATTTATTTAGCATCCTTATGTATCCAGCACTATATCAGGCATATTAGGTTATGCTTCTGAGGGTAGCAAATGCAACCTAACTATTAGTAGAAAAAATAAATTTCCCATTTTCTAAAATGTTGACATGTGAGATATATGTAAAGGAATTGTAGGGACATCTATAGAGTCACCTCAGGAAATTTCTTCTTTTCAGGTAATTGTCAGAGGGACTGTAATCTTTGTGGATGAACATATCATTTCTGCAGTGCTACTTTTAAAGTCTTTTTCTTTTTTTGATATATCAAGGAATCTGCATCAAATATGGTGAAAACCACTCTGTCTTTTGCTATCTGATTAATTTTCTATACTTTGTCTTTACATATTCAGTACTTCTCTATATCGGTGAACTTTTTCTTTAGTCATGATACTAAAGACTGTCTTTGACATAATCTTCAAAATTAGTTTTTTGCCATTATATGTTTTAGTTTTTTGTAAGTTTATTTGGAGTGTTGATTGGTATATAAGGAGGGAAAAGCCATAGAAAATATGAAAAATGCATAGAATATTTCTGTTCCTTTCACTCAACATGTTTTTATATGTGAAAATATAGCAAATGAAAAATATTGTAAACCTACATTGCACGTGTTTATTACTGGTCAAGTAAATAAAAGTCATATGGCAGCATTTAAAAATGTTTATTACAAGGAGATAAATGAGGACAAAATAAGCTTTGTTAATATTAATGCTTATTCAGACATGTAAAATTTCTTAAACAAAACCTTTTAATTAACTTTTTCACATATGTAAAATACTTTTAGGATTTCTTTTAGTCTTAGGAGCCTCAACCAGGGTATAACTCTTGAGTTTTAAGTTTTTGATGAAAAACTTTAGTACCTTCATTGAATTTTTAGAAACTTCTTATTTTGAAATAATTTCAAACTTACAGGACAGTAGCAAACTCCATACAGAGAACTCCAACATACTCCACCTCCCCCAGAGAAACAGATCTACCAATTTTAACATTTTGCCACCTTTACCCTTCCCTCCCTCCCTTTCATCTTTCCTTCTTTCCTTCCTACCTCCCTATATCTGTCTGTGCTTTATGTATCTTCTGAACATTTGAGGGCAGGTTGTGCATATCATACTCCTTGAACACCTAATACTTGCACATACGTTTGTTGTGAACAAGGGTAACGTGCACTGAATTTTGTAGGTATTTAAGACCATACCACTCATTTAGTACTTAGTATATCCCTAGAAGTATTTTTTTTTATCTTGGCATTTTATTTCCCCAGTCATATTTATAACCCCTTTGAAGGAAGGGTAAGCTTTGTATAACCTCTTTTTAAAATATTTTTATTAAGAAATATCCATACATGTACCGTCCAACCATATTATACAGTGACTCACAACATCATCACATAGCTGTATATTCTTCATCATGATCATTTTTAGAACATTTGCATCCCTCCAGAAAAAGAAATAAAAAGAAAAAAAAAGAACTCATACATCCCAAACCCCTTACTCCTCCCTCTCATTGATCCACAGGATTTCAATCTACCCAATTTTTACCCCTTTGTTCAAGAAGGCTTTCTCATTCCAGTGACGCTGGGTCCTGGCTCATCCCTGGGAATCAGGTCCCACATTGCCAGGAAGATTTACACCCTGGGAGTCATGTCCCATGTAGGGGGCAGGGGAGGGCAGTGAGTTCACCTGCTAGCTTGACTTAGAGGAAGAGGCCACATCTGAGCAACAAAAGAGGCTCTCCAGGGTGACTCTTAGGTATAATTATCAGTAGGCTTAGCCTCCCTTTTGTAGGAATAAGTTTCATGGGGGCAAGCCCCAAAATTGAGGGCTCAGCCTGTTGAATTGGTTGTCCCCACTGCTTGTGAGAATATCAGGAATTCTCCAGATGGAGAAATTGAATATTTTCTCTTTTATCCCCAGTCCTCCAAGGGGACTTTGCAAATACCTTTTTATTCTCTCCCAAATTACTCTGGGATATATTGGGGCACCACACTAACCTGTAAAACCGACAAGATCTCATGCCCTATTTGAGATTCCATGTCATTATTGTGTTCAATTAAACTGACTATACAAGCTAAATTAGATAATGTGCTACCAAAAATATAAATTTTGTACCAAATAAACTCTCTCCCTTTGATCTTGCATAGAGGTTGAAGTTTGAAAATATGGGCCATTTCATCCTTTACCCAATATTCTGATTTACCTTAGTCCTATCCAGGTGAACTTCATTCATATCTCTAGTGAAAGTATATACCCTCTTCTTAACAGAGATCATTGTGGGTTATATCTTAATCCTGTGGATCTTAATTGCATCAGAATCACCTGGAAGGCTTGTTGAAACACATTGCTGTGCCTCTCGCCCAGAGTTTCTGACTCCATAGGTCTAGGGTAGGGCTTGAAAATTTGCATTCTAACACATTTCCAGGAGATGCTGATAGTGCTGGTTTGAGTTCTACACCTTGAGAACTAAGCCCGTAGTAAATGTTTGTTGAATGATATTGATTGAACTAACACATATTGGTTATGGATGCTATTCTTGGAAACATCTACCATAACTCTGGGGATTTTATGAGAATCTTTAAAACTACTGGCTTAATTAGTGTAGGCCAGTGGTTCTCACAATGTGGTCCAGAATGGGCCAGCAGCATTAGTATCACCTGAGAACTTGTGCGACCCAGCAGTGTGTCCTTTTAACCAAAGGTGTATAGCAGAATCAGCTGGGATACATTTATAACATGGTTGTCCCTAGCCTGCCTCCCATTCTAAATGAATGAACTGATTTACTAGGTCTTGTGGGGTTGGGACATGTGATTATAAAAGGGCTCCCAGATGATTCTAATAGGTAACTCTGGCTGTTAACCTTTGTTTAGTAATTGTGAAATATGTTAATGGATAGTATTTTAGGAATGTTGGAGAAGCTCAGTAACTAATTCAGACCCCTGATGGGATTCTTTGACCAAATTTATGGTGTGACTCATCTTTCTTATAAAAGACACAAGATGGTTTGCATTTATGGGGGTGGGGTGGGGAGGAGATGAAGTGTTTTGGAAATATAAAAATTTTTTTTTTTAGGAACTTGTGTCGTAAGGAATTCCTGAATCACTTTTAAAAATGTTACTTGAACCAGGTATTTAATTAAGAAAATTTTAAAAATATTAGTTTAGTGGGGGATAGAATTTGGAAGCTGGAGAGAAAGGGATACTTTTTACTGCATGCTTTTTGTACCTTTAAATTTTGGATCATCTGAATGTATTGCCCACTTAAAAACGACATCAAATTAAAACTTAAGAAAAAATTTAATGTATTTTTCTTATTTTCAAAATCCATACATGGGGGAAGTATAACTACAGACTTAAATTTTTTTTTATTATGGTAACACACACGCACATACCATAAAATTTGCCATTTTAACCAGTTTAATTGTGTAATTCAGCAGCATTAATTGCATTTACAGTGTTGTGCTACCATCACCACCATCCACTACTAAAACTTAACATTATCTTGGCCAGGTAATCATGTTTAACAATATCAGTGATAAGACATGTTGATCACATATTACTGAAGATGTTAGAGAATGGCAGTTTACCTCTGTGGTCTTTCTTCTCAAAACCTACAGTCATAGTCTAGCCGTGAGAAACATCCAACAATCTCAAATGGAGAGAGATTCGGCAAAACACCTGTGCTGGTTTGAAAGGATGTCTGAGAAAAGCCATGTTTTAATCAAAATCCCATTTCGTAAAGGCAGAATAATCCCTACTCAATACTGCATGTTTGAAACTGTAATCAGGTCATCTCCCTGGAGATGTGATTTAATCAGGAATAGTTGTGAAACTGGATTAGGTGACGACATGTCTTTACCCATTTGGGTGGGTCTTGGTAAGTTTCTGGAGTCCTATAAAAGAGGAAACATTTTGGAGAATGAAAGAGATTCAGAGAGAGCAGAGCAGAATGACATAGCCACTTGAAGCAGAGTCCACCAACCAGTGACCTTTGGAGATGAAGAAGGAAAATGCCTCTGGGGGAGCTTCATGAAACAGGAAGCCAGGAGAAGAAGCTAGCAGATGACACAGTGTTCACTATGTGCCTTTCCAGATGAGAGAGAAACTCTGGACTTCATTGGCCTTTTTGAATCAAGATATCTTTCCCTGGGTGCCTTAGATTGGACATTTCTATAGACTTATTTTAGTTGGGAGATCTTCTTGGCCTTAGAACTATAAACTAGTAACTTACTAAATTCCCCTTTTAAAAGCCATTCTGTTTCTGGTATATTCCTAGCAGCTATATACCAGCTAGCAAACTAGAACAACACCTGACTAGTATTCCTCAAAACTGTCAGG